>BQNB010018575.1:0-68091 GCA_026074375.1 Tanacetum coccineum
CAACATTTGAACACTTTAGACTCAATGAAACATCTTCATTTGCAAGTGTGAATTGCAATTTGATGATTAATCTTGTTGTCTTGCAATCGACTTTGTGATTTCATGTAATATCTGAGGATGGTTAATCTTGTTGTCTTGCAATCGACTTTGTGATTTCATGTAATATCTGAGGATGATTAATCTTGTTGTCTTGCAATCGACTTTGCAATTGACTTATGCGGAAAGGCAAGCTGAGAACAAGAGAAAACTCGATAACAACAACCAAGCTCAACAACAACTTCTCAAGAAACAAAAAGTGGTTCAAGCTTATGTTGTAAGGTCTGGGGAGAAGAAACCGTATAGAGGATCTAAACCTTTGTGCCCTAAATGCAACTATCACCATGATGGAGAGTGTGCACCCAAGTGCACCAACTGCAAGAAAGTCAGTCATTTGACAAAGAATTGTTGGCATCCCATTAATGCTAACAACCAAATAACTATCACTTGCTATGAATGTGGGAATCAAGGGAACTACAGGAGTGATTGCCCGGTGTTGAAGAACCAAGGTACCAAGGAATGGTGTATGCCTTAGGAGGAGGAGAAACCGACCAAGACATTAACAACATGGAAGACGATATCAATGCTTAGACTCTATCTCCTCAAAAAGTTCTCGTTGTTTTTTTCTCTTAAATTCCCGTTGTACTGTACGAATGATTTCAAATTATTTATCAATTAATGTGTTACCAAAATCTTGTCAATTTTACTTCAATTTTCTATTCATTCATGCAAACCACTCTCTGAAGCATTATAACTTTATTTCACTATCACACGATAAACCATTTTACCATCGTTCATGAATTATTTCACCAACATTTTATAAACCACCTTACAATCATTTTACCATCACTTTATGAACTACCTCATTATTTATTTACAAAATAATAAACCACATTGTTTTCATCATATAAACCATTATTTTGTACTATTTTGATGAAAATGAGCATCGCATCGTTAACCGTCAAATATACATAGCCTGATCACCTATGTATAATTCAGGAAGGACCATGCCATGCTAAGAGTAGTCACCTTGAAACTTTTGTCAAAATCAAATCTCTACCTACATCTCCGAAATGCAAAAAATTTATGTCTATATTCATAAGACGTGTTTGTCACGGGAAACTGAACTAGTAACCATAGCAACTAGACAGACCTTTACGCCACCTTACTATAGGAAGTCGACATAATCTCACACCAAATTCTAAAAGTCTTCATGGTATAAACAAGGAGTTAAAAACATTAAGATAACAAAGTTGATTAGCGCATATTAGGAGGATTAAGATAAGTATCCGCACCTCTTCACCAACACCACTCCGAAAGGCAACTCAGCATGAATTTCGGGACGAAATTCTTTTAACACGGGAAAACTGTAACAACCCACATTTTCGAGTCATTTTACGCCAATTAATATTCAACTGTTTATTTTAAACTTTTACGCATTTACTTTTAATTTCAACCGTTTAGTTAAATCACGTAAACTAAAAATCAACATTCAACGTAAACCGACATCAAACAAATACAAGTTTACGTCAAACAACTATTATATAATTTTACAGAGATAATTTATAACTTTTGATATTTTTCTAGATATTTTCTTAGATATTTTCCTAGATATTTTTCTAAATATTTTCCTATATATTTTCTTAGATATTTTCCTAGATATTTTTCTAGATATTTTCCTAAATATTTTCTTAGATATTTTTTTAAATAATTATCCTATAAATACTACACATTCACTAGACTTTTCACTTCATTCATTCGTATACCAAAAACACCAAAATCTCTCTTTCTCTCCTTCATTTCCCACGGCACAAAACACCACCGTAGGATCTCCATTTCCTTCCATTTCTTTGATAATTCTAGCATACAATGGTGTTCAGGGTATAATCTAAGGTGTTCCAAGTGGTTTTGCAAGTTAGGGTTCCATTTAAAGCAAGGGTTTATCAAGATCAAGTTAGGGTTTTCATAATCAAGGTTTGGGGTTTTCATAAGGATTTTGGGTTTAGAATCAAAATCTAGGGTTTATAGTTCATCACATACTTGTTGCATTCTGGATCATTCATGACGTTTCATTTTATTGATTTTCTATAATCAATACATTTCACTTGAGGTGAGTTTGTAGCCCCCTTTTCACTTGTTTTACTATTGCTTTACAAATCTCCACTCTTTTACTTAATGATCAGTAAATTAATATTAACAATTTTAAGACTATGTGAGTCTTCTTAACCCGTTTTCATTTTACTTTTTTTAGGGGAGAATACATGATCTTTTAATTTAGTGATGCTGTCATTATTATTAGCACTAATTCAAAACTATGTGAGGTACTATAGCCAATCTTTAATTTGTTTTATTTTACTTTACAAATTAAAGCGGAAGAATACATGGCTCGTTTTACTTATTTAACATATTCGTTTACATCTCTTTTACATACTTGATTGCATACTTGATTTCGTAACTTGGTTACACACATTAACATTTACAAACTCATTTACATGATTGATTACAAACTTGTTTACATAAACGTTTACAAACTCATTACATGATTAGCTTACAAACTCATTTTCATATCTCTCGGTGAGATACAATACTTGTTTTACTTATGGATGCAACAACTTTACTTTTACTCGAATGATTACGGATTAACTTAGGTTGCATGAACTGTTAATTACTCGGAGGGTAAGCGCGAATGTTATAAAATAGATCTATTCGGGATTGACAATCCCCATTCGGGTGATTAGCTATCACTGGAGACGAACGTTATATCATGCCGGAGCATAACTGGATTGGTATCTACAGGGCCAACAACCACATACATACGAACAATTAATGTGCCTTGAATAAAGTAGCATACATATAAGTCTACGCAGCAGTTTCATGAACTTAGAGTAGTTGTAATCACTCATTTGGCACTACATACTTGAAACATTTCGTGATATTTTTAATTATCATGCATACTTTGAACAATTGTGGTCCAACTTTCATACCTATAATTTTGTGACTATTATAAGGATTGAAATGGTCATACACACTTTGCAAATATTTGTTCAACATTTATACTTTAACAAACCTATGAACTCACCAACTTTATGTTGGCACTTTTAAGCATGTATTTCTTAGGTGAATTAGATGCTTGACTTATCTGGTGTGCATTGGAGTCAAAACTTTACAAGATTACATTCATGGATTTCTACAAACAAATCTTGTTGTATTATTTCAGTCTTACATTATTGATGCATACTTTGGGACAAATGTTACAACAATTCATATTTTAAGAAAATCAACAAGATTACTTTTCAAACGACTCATTTAGAGGTCGTTCTCTAATATCTTGTGTTGTTGTATTATGAAGTAACGCTCTCGGACACTATTCCGCTGCGACCCATTTTGGGGGTGTTACAGATTGGTATCAGAGCCAAGGTTATAGAGAACTATGTTACATATTTTACCTAGACTATAACCGTTTTCAAAAACATTGCATCACATCAAACTTTTTTATGTGCATACACACTACTTGCTTACTTGCTTACGTGACTTGTATATATATATGTGTGTGTGTGTGTGTATATATATATATATATATATATACCTACTTTCTCTTGCGTATATTTTACACTTGTTTATATAAGAGTTATCTATATAAATACTAGGATTTTTCTCAAGACATTGTGAATGACACGATGGTCTTTAAAACTGTTTATGATCTTACATAGTATCGTATTATATAACATTGAAACTTGTCACAGTCTGCAAATTCCATTAGTTACCTTACCATTCAACTCCGAGTTATATACCCGCCTGATGAGGTGTCATATTATACACTTTTGCTGGGTTGTTTAACCCTCTAAATCGTGCATTTATGCCCAAAATAGGTACTTAATCGTTCCTTTTCAGGTATTTAGCATTTAGAAGGCATTTGAAAGAAATAAACGTGACATGGGCTCATTTGGAAAAGAAACTGACAAGACTACAGTCCAACACCTAGACTCTTGAAGATTTGTGCTCACAGAGTCTGGAGACGGCGTCACCAACTCTACACGACGCTGTCAAAACCCACTTAGCGACGGCGTCACAACCTTTCATGACGGCGTCAGCACGCACCGACTCGTAAGCAGATCTAGAATATTCTACTCACGACGGCATCTCGATTATAACGCGACGCCGTCGCAACAATTTATCTATATATACAAATCCGTTTTTAGGGTTTTAAGTGTGTAACTTTGAGTAAAAGAAAGGGACGAACCCTAGTTCGTTTAGCAGCTGTTAGGGACGATTTTAGGGCCTCAAAACCCTATTATACTTCCTTCAATTCATGTTTTAATCAAGTAAGACTATCTTAATCATTCTATATGTCTTGTTGTGTAATTCTTATCTGTTCTTTCTTTATCTTTAACATACTTGGCTAAACCTTCTATTGTGTTCATTTATGATTGTATGAAACCTAGAATGTAGATCTTAGTGGTATTGCTTCTTGTGATGAATATGCATGTTAGGTCTTAGAAACCAGCTTTTGTCTGTATCGTTGTTGATATGTCTAGGAAAACATGATTTTGTAGAAATGATACCATCGGGTAACAGTCTTCATACTACCTTGCCCCTTTATATGGTTGGTCCATCTCAATATATTTCACATGCATTTCATATACTCTTGGGGGCCGGGTAATAGTCTTCATACTACCTTACTTTGTGTTTTGCCTTAACAGAATATTAAATAGACAGCGGGTTTGTGTAATTCGTTCATGACTTAGGAAATAGTTACATAGATCATCACAAGTGTAACAAGACAACAACACTAGGAGAAGCAATCTAGGGGGCAATACATGATTAAATGAACCTAATATTTTATTATATTGTTATCACCATTAGCGTAGTTTATTATTTAGTTTAATAGCTAAAACTAACCAACCTCTCAAACATATGATTTACCTGCTTTCCTATAAACATAAAAATACAAAAATAATCTTCTCTTAACCCTTAGAATTCTGTTAGACCGTGATCAAGCCTTCCCAACCTATTCCCTTATAGAACGATAACAACCCATGAGTCCTGCCTATACTACTACTACAACGGTTAGGTACTCTGCCTAGGGAGTTGTAAAACTTCATGTTGAAGTCCTATGACGACCGCATCAAGTTTTTGGCGCCGTGGCCGGGGAATAGTTAGGTTTTGATCATAGTTTAGCTTAGTTCTACTTGCTTGAATCCTTTCAAGTAAGATTTAATTTTCGCATATTAGTTTTCTCGTAGTCTATCTTTTCTTTATGTTATGTGTTTCATAACTCATTCTCGTCAACTACCATGGGAGACGAGAATCCTATCCGCACTCTAGGAGACTACTCCAAACCTAGCCATGAGGGCTATAGGAATACCATTGAGCTCCCCTTAGGGAACAACGTGGTACCTCTTCGATCCGACACCATCCGGATGGTGCAAAATGGATGCTAGTTCCATGGACTTTGGTCCGAGGATCCAAACTAACACCTCAAGGATTTCTTTTAACTAGTGGACTCACTTAACCTTGATGGTGAAAACAAGGAAAGAACGCACATACGTTTATTTCAATTTTCCCTTCGTGATCAAGCTAACAATTGGCTTGAACGTCTTCAAGTAGGATCCATCACCACTTGGGAGGATCTTACTACCCGATTCCTTGCTCAATTCATTCCATTGGGAAGAACCGCAAAACTCCGCAATAATATCCTGATGTTCCAACAACATCATGAAGAATCTTTATCCGAAGCATGAACTCGTTTCAAGGACTTACTCTAAAAATTCCCTCATCGTGGTCTCAACTTATGGCTTCAAATTCAAATTTTCTATGATCATGTCGACGACACCACTCAAAAGGCCATTGACTACGCAGCAGGCGGGAGACTTAGAAAACTAAGGCCAAACAAATCCTGGGCTGCTATCGAGAGGCTGGACCAATATAAGGACGAAGGGTGGAATGATGCCTTCATCCCAGATGAAGTGAGCTTTAATTACGAAAATCCCGACATCGGGCAAATACTTAGGATCATGGAGCGTAAAGTCGACACACTTATGAAGGGAGCAATCTAGTTAATGGGAAAAAGCAAAAGCGTATTCCGGTTGACAACCAACAAAATGTATCGACCGCCCTCTGAGCCATCACGTTAAGAAGAATTTGAGCACATTGTGATGAACTTCATCTTCGACCAAGAAGAAAGGGCCAGACAACTCGAAGATTACATGCGAGTTATTATAGAAGAATTCATGGAATTCTCTGCGAAAGTTACGAGAAGACTAAAGGAAAACAAAAATAAACCTAGGAAGATCGAGAAGATCACAAAATATCCGGACACTAAGGTCCTGGAGAATAGTGCTAAATATGACTTTTTAGAAAACCTCGAGAAGAAGACGTTTCCTACTCCTGCAAATCTTCTATGCGTAAGATATGTCAGAATACTACCCCCGAGTCCATCTCAACCTCGGAAAAGTACCTTTAGGTTTAAGCTTGAAAAAAGGGCTAATCAGTCTCATCACAACCCAAGCAATTCCTTAACCGTTCAACTGCTGACTCAAAACTACCCCACCTTTGTAGATTACGACCCCATCAAACGCGATCCCTCTCCACATTGTTTGTTTACATACATAGAGAGCAATCATATGTTTGACCTCGGGGGGGAGGTACACGATCCTTCCTTAAAAGAAAGTCACGGGGATGCAATTCCAAAATTCCTAAAATAATAAGGGTCCAAAATGAAAAATTCCTCGTGATGCCGTCGCAATTAGTACGTGATGCCGTCACATCGATCCGGGCATAAAACTTATAAAACCCATCATAATCCTTCTTTCCCCTTCACACAAACACAAGCAGCCAACAACCATCCCTATCAATACCTAATTCGATTTTTGCTGTCTAACGATCGTTCATCCTCAATCGGTAAGTAAATCATCCCTTCTACTCTTGCGGTTTCATTTAATTGATTTCAAATCTATTCTATTAATTGATCCCCTTAGTTTGATTCATACCCAATTGATTGAAATTAGGAACAATTGGACACCGATCTAGTTAGTTTGTTGTTACCTTAAGTATTGAATAATCCGGAATCAACACTTTTGTTAGGATTAAAAGCCTTCTTAATGCTGTTAGTATTACTGCTGCTCATATGAGAGTTAATGCTACTCAGTTGTGTTAGTACTGCTCAAGAACTTCAAAGAGAAAAATGCTAAGTGTTTACTACTGCTAGTACAAAGACTGCTTGAAGTTAAGACTACTTGAAGAGTTACTACTGCTAGTGTAAAGTTACTACTGCTAGTGTAAAGTTATTACTGCTAGTGCATATTAGTGATGCTCAGAGACTTAGAAGAAAAACTGCTAAGTAGTTACTACTGCTAGTACAAAATTTACTACTGTTAGTACAAAGTTAATGCTGTTGAAGGAGTTAATGCTGCTAGTGAAGAAGTTAGTACCGCTTATGTGATTTATATGAGTTATTTGTGTAAAAGATATGTATAACTTGTTTGTTTAAAAGATTTGATATTCTTAGGAAAGTATTGTAAGCAGTTTAGGACTCCTTGGTGTATAAAAGGAGGTCCTAGGGCATACAGATTGATGTATCAAAAATGAGTCATTTATAGAATTATCATAGCTTTAAGGTCTTTGTAACCCTAATACTTTGAGAGTATTTTTATTATTAATATTGGAGCTTTTATTTGTTGAATTATATGTTCTTATGATTACTGTTTCATTAATAGTTCTTCTTAATATTAAAGATTAGATTCCGCATAATCTTTAATACATTCAAACAAAGTTTCTACTATAGTTGTGTTAGATTTATCTAATATAACAAATAATTATACAAGCTTAAGGAATTCGATCTATTGAAGTAGGATCAACAAGTGGTATCAGAGCTTGTTGCAATGAGAAACTTTGCTAGAATATATGGATCAAGATTTTGCACATATGGTGGCTGCATCTAAAGTTCCCATGCTCAAACTGGGTGAGTTTGAGTTATGGAGGATGAGGATTAAACAATACATCCAGATGATAGACTATGCATTATGGGAAGTCATAGAGAATGGTATAACCTTGCCAAAAACATCAGTTGTGGAAGGTGTTGAAAAAGTGAGCCTATTACATCTGCTAAAGATAAGGCTCAAAGAAGATTAGAAGTGAAGGCTAAAAGTAATTTAATAATGGACATTCCCAATGAACATCAGTTAAAGTTTAACTCTATAAAGGATGCTAAGCTGTTGCTAGAAGCTGTAGAAAAGAGATTTAGTGGGAATGCAGCTACTAAGAAGACTCAAAGAAATCTCTTAAAGCATTAATATGAAAACTTCACTACTCCAGCTCAGAGATGCTTGATAAAACCTTTGATAGGCTTCAAAAGCTTGTGAGTTAGTTGGAGCTTTTGGATGAAAAGCTTTCATAAAAAGATGTTAATAAAAAGTTATTAAGAAGTTTGTCACCTAAGTGGAACACGCATGCTGTTGTATGGAGGAATACAGCTGAGTTAGAAACAATGAGCATGGATGATCTCTATAACAACCTCAAGGTGTATGAACCAGAAGTCAAAGGGATGCGTAGCTCAAGTTCAAGCACACAGAACATAGCTTTTGTGTCCTCTTCAAATAACAACACTAACAACACTAATGAAGCAGTTAATACTGCTCATGGAGATTCTACTGCTAGCACTCAAGTTAATTCTGCTAACTTTATAAATATTAATAACTTGAGTGATGCTGTTATTTGTTCATTATTTGCTAGTCAACCAAATAGTCCTCAACTTGCACATGAGGACTTGCAACAAATCCATCCTGATGACATAGAAGAGATGGATTTGAGATGGCAAATGGCCATGTTGACTATGAGGGCTAGAAGGTTTTTGAAGAATACAAGAAGGAAGCTTACTGTTAATGGCAATGAGACTATTGGTTTTGATAAGTCCAAAGTGGAGTGCTACAACTGCCACAAGAGGGGACATTTTGCTAGGGAGTGCAGAGCTCCAAGAAATCAAGACAACAAGAACAAGGAAAGCTCAAGAAGGAGTGTGCCTGTGGAAACATCTACTTCCACATCTTTGGTGTCATGTGATGGTCTTGGTGGATATGACTGGAGTGATCAGGCAGAGGAAGGGCCTAATTATGCACTCATGGCTTACTCATCTTCAAGTTCTGACTCAGAGGTATCCAATGATTCAAATTGTTTAAAATCTTGTATGGAAACTGTTAAATTACTTAAATCTCAAAATGATCAACTATTAAGAGATTTAGAGAAATCTAGTTTAATGGTTTTAGGTTATAAAACAGGTTTAGAATCAGTGGAAGAAAAAATGGAATTTTATAAAAAGAATGAGTCTGTCTATGTTGAAAAATTAATGGCTTAAAATGGGATATTCAAGTAAGAAAAATAACTATTAGAGAGCTTAGGAAGAAGCTTGAAAAACTTCAAAAAGAAAAAGATAGCATTCAATTTAATGTAGATAAATTTGAAAATGCATCTAAAAGTTTAAACAAGCTCATAGAGTGTCAGATTGTTGATAATTGCAAGAAAGGTTTAGGCTATGAAAATTATAATGCAGTTCCACCTCCCTACACAGGAAATTTCATGCCTCCAACACCTAATTTGTCTTTTACTGGTTTAGATGAGTTTGTTAATAAGCCTGTAGTTGAGAACAGAAAGTCTGATGAAGAAGTGTCTAAGGTAGTTAAGAAGTCTAATGATTCCCTAATTATTGAAGATGGGTGTTAGATAGTAAGGAAGAAAATGTGTCTCAAACTAAAACTGAGAAGAAACAGTTAAGCCTAGTATTGCTATGATAGAGTTTGTCAAACCTAAGCAAGAAGAGAAAACTACTAGGAAAAGTGTTAAACAAGTTGAGAAACATAGGCAAAACACTCACAGTCCAAGAGGCAATCAAAGAAATTGGAACAATATGATGTCTCAAAAACTAAGAAGCAATTTTGAGATGTTTAATAAGGCCTGTTATGTGTGTAAAAGCTTTGATCATCTGCAAGTTGATTACAATTACCATCAAAAACTGTTTCAAAATCAAAGGATGGTAAAACCTTTTTGGAACAATGCTCAAAGGTTGAATCATCAAAAATTTACTAAAAAGACTCACCCCTATGCTAAAAAGAACATGGTTCCAAGAGCAGTACTAATGAATTATGGCTTAGTATCAATTAATACAACTAGACAAAATATTTCTAAAATAGCAGTATCAGTTAATACTGCTAGACAAGTTAATACTGCTCACTTAAAAACAATAGTAAATGTTGCTAGACCAATGTCATGTCTTTCTAAAACAGCACATTCAACTGTTAAGAGGCCCATTCATAAGAACACAATAATTAAAAACAGTAATAATAAACAAAGAGGTAAAAATCTTAATACTGCTAGGCCAAAAGCAGTAGTTAATGTTGTTAAGGGAAATAGTTTTAATGTTGTTAAGGCCTCAGCTGGTTGGGTTTAGAAACCAAAGACTAAAGTTTTAGATCATGTTTCTAAACACAACAGTGCATCAATCACCCTAAAGAAGTTTGATTATATTAATGCACAAGGCAGATCCAAGTCAGTGATGGCTTGGGTCCCCAAAAGAAACTGATTTTCTTATCTAATGTGCAGGGCAATCCACAAATAGATTTACAGGATCAAGGAGTGATTGATAGTGGATGCTCAAGGCACATGACAGGGAACATGTCCTATCTTATAGACTATAAAGAGATAGATAGAGGATATGTTGCTTTTGGAGGGAACCCCAAAGGAGGGAAAATCACAGGAAAAGGTACCATTAAAACTGGTAATCTAGATTTTAAAAATGTGTATTTTGTGAGAGAGTTAAAGTTTAATCTCTTTAGTGTCTCACAAATGTGTGATAAAAAGAATAGTATTCTTTTTAATGACACTGAATGTATTGTTTTATCTCCAAACTTTAAGTTAATTGATGAAAGTCAAGTTTTACTTAGAGTTCCTAGAAAGAATAATATGTATAGTGTTGATTTAAAGAACATAGTTCCTAAAAGAGGTTTAACTTGCCTTTTTGAAAAAGCCACATCTGATGAATCTAAACTTTGGCATAGAAGGCTAGGTCACTTAAATTTTAAAACCATGAATAAATTGGTTAAGGGAAATCTTGTAAGAGGTTTACCTTCCAAAATTTTTGAAAATGATCAAACTTGTGTTGCTTGTCAAAAGGTAAAGCAGCACAAAGCCTCTTGTAAGTCCAAAACAGAGAACTCAATCAGTCTTTCATTACATTTATTGCATATGGACTTGTTTGGTCCAACATTTGTAAAAAGCCTTACGAAGAAAATGTTTTGCCTAGTTGTCACAAATGATTATAGTAGTTTTACATGTGTTTTCTTTCTAGCTATAAAGGATGAGACTAGTGGCATTCTTAAGTCCTTTATAACTGGTATAGAAAATCTAGTAGATCACAAGGTTAAGGTGATTAGATGTGATAATGGGACTGAGTTCAAAAATAGAGAAATGAATCAGTTTTGTGAGATGAAGGGTATTTTGAGACAATTTAGTATAGCTAGAACTCCTCAACAAAATAGAGTTGCTGAGAGGAGGAATAAGACACTAATTGAGGCTACTAGGACTATGCTAGCTGATTCTAAGTTGCCAACTACTTTTTGGGCAGAAGCAGTTAATACTGCTTGCTATGTTCAAAATAGAGTGTTAGTAGTTAAGCCTTATAACAAGACTCCATTTGAACTTTTTCATGGTAGAACACCAATTTTAAGTTTTATGAGACCATGTGGGTGTTCTGTTACTATTCTTAATACCATAGATCACTTAGGCAAATTTAATGGTAAGGCTGATGAAGGTTTCTTTGTTGGATACTCTTTGAATAGTAAAGCCTTTAGAGTATTCAATAGTAAAACAAGAATAGTGAAAGAAAACTTGCATATTATATTTAGTGAGAGTACACCTAATGCTGTAGGTAGTAGACCAGATTAGCTATTTGATATTGATGCACTAACAAGAACAATGAATTATGAGCCAATTGTTGCAGGAACACAGTCTAATGGTTTTGCATGTACAAAAGCAAGTGATAATGCAAGTCAAGCTAGAAAAGAGACAGAACCTATCAAATATTACATTTTGCTACCATTATAGACTGCTGATCCACCATATTCCTAAGATACAAAGAGTTCTAATAATGATGGATCCAAACCTTCAAGTGATGATAGAAAGAAGGTTGATGAAGATCCAAGAAAAGATAGTGAATGTAATGATCAAGAAAAGGAAGATAATGTTAAAAGCACTAACAATGTTTATGCTGCTAGCACAAATGAAGTTAATGTTGTTGGTGGAAAAACAAGCATTGAACTTCTATTTGATCCAGATATGCCTACTTTTGAAGATTATAACATATTTGACTTCACAAGATATGACGAAGATGATGGTGTAGTGGCTGACATGAACAATTTAGATACAACAATCCAAGTTAGTCCTATTCCAACTACAAGAATTCATAAAGATCATCCTTTTGATCAAGTGATTGGAGATTTACAATCAGCTACACAAACAAGAAAGATGTTAAATAATTTGAAGGAACATAGGTTTGTTAGTACTATTCAACAAAGAACAAACCATAAAGACCTTCAAAACTGCTTGCTTGCTTGCTTTTTATCACAAGAAGAACCCGAAAAGGTAATTCAGACATTGAAGGATCCAAGCTGGATAGAGCCTATGCAGGAAGAGCTTCTACAATTCAAGTTACAAAAAGTTTAGACTTTAGTGGATTTACCAAATAAAAAAAGGGCTATAGGCTCTAAATGGATTTTCAAGAATAAAAAGGATGAAAGAGGAATTGTAATAAGAAATAAAGCAAGATTGGTTTCTCAAGGGTACACACAAGAAGAAGGGATTGACTATGATGAAGTCTTTGCCCCTGTTGCAAGAATTAAAGCAATTAGGCTATTTTTAGCTTATGCTTCATTTAAAGATTTTATGGTGTATCAAATGGATGTAAAAAGTGTTTTTCTCTATGGGAAGATTGAAGAAGAGGTGTATGTATGTCAACCACCAAGATTTGAAGATCCAGCATTTCTTGATAGAGTATACAAGGTTGAAAAAGCAATGTATGGACTACATCAAGCTCCTAGAGCTTGGTATGAAACCTTGTCAACATATCTGTTGGGTTTCAAAGAGGGAAAATTGACAAGACTTTATTCATCAAAAGGCACAAAGGTGATATTTTGCTAGTCCAAGTTTATGTGGATGATATCATCTTTGGTTTAACAAAGAAGGAGCTATGCAATGCATTTGAGAAGTTAATGCATGTGAAATTTTAGATGAGTTCTATGGGAGAACTTACATTCTTCTTAGAATTACAAGTGCAGTAGAAGAAGGATGGCATATTTATTAGTCAAGATAAATATGTTGTTGAAATTTTAAAGAAATTTGGGTTTACAGAAGTTAAGATTGCAAGCACACCAATGGAAACTCAAAATCCTTTGCTCAAGGATGAAGATGGTAAAGAAGTGGATGTTCATATGTATAGGTCAATGATTGGTTCATTGATGTATCTTACATCTTCAAGACCTGACATCATGTTTGCAGTGTGTGCATGTGCTAGATACCAAGTCAATCCAAATGTCTCACATCTTTATGCTATGAAAAGGATTTGTAGGTACTTAAAAGGTTAACCAAAATTGGGCCTTTGGTATCTAAAAGATTCTCCTTTTGATTTGGTAGCATACACTGATAGTGATTATGCTGGAGCAAGCTTGGATAGGAAGTCTACAATAGGAGGTTGTCAATTCCTTGGATGTAGATTAATATCATGGCAGTGCAAGAAACAGATAGTGGTTGCAAATTCCACAACAGAAGCTGAGTATGTGGCTGCTTCAAGTTGTTGTGGACAAGTGCTTTGGATTCAGAATCAACTACTTGATTATGGGTATAATTTTATGCATACCAAGATCTTTATTGACAATAACAATACTATTTGCATAATTAAAAATCCTGTATTTTATTAAAAAAACAAAGCATATAACGATCAGACATCATTTTATTAGAGATTGCAATGAAAAGAAATAGATTCAAATGGTCAAAATTCATATTGACAAGAATGTTTCGGATTTGCTTACAAAAGCTTTTGATGTAAGTAGATTTCAATATTTGATTGTTAGTATTGGAATGATGAATCTTTAAAGTCTTTTATCTCTTTATGTTTTTGTAGAGTTTTGTATGAATTAGTACTGTTATTCATGTCATTAAAAGTTTCTGTTGTTAAGTATAATTAGTACTGCTGGTTATACTTAATACTGATGAGTTACAACTATTAGTTATACTTAATACTGCTAGGTATAATTAATACTGTGATAATTGTGAAAATTGTTATGGCTTGTGTTTTCTTGGTTTTTGGACTAACATTTTGCAGGAAAAGCAAAGAAAAGTGTTAAATTGATGATGGAAAAGCTGTTTGGAATGAAATTACAGTTAATGTTGGTGACTCAAAGCTAATGCTGCTAGGCATAACTTACTACTGCTGGGTTACTACTGTTGGGTGAAAGTTAATGTTGTTGAGGGTATTTTTGTCACACCCCCCCCCCCCCCCCCCCCCCCCCCCCCCCCCCCCACCCCCCCCCCCACCCCCCCCCCCCACCCACCCCCAGACGGGGCCTGGACGGAACACGTGTCCGGAGGCGTGACTTTATTGAGCATCTCAAGTACAAAGCATAAAGAACGACCTCTAAGGGTACGTTTTGAAAATAAACACCGTTGCATAGATTGAAAATAATAATAATAAGTTTTACATCAATAAAATTTAAAAGGTTCAAAGTTAAAATGCGGAAGCTTAATTTAGTTCAACAACGGTATTTAAAACATAGATAAATCTCTTGGTAAATCGGTACGGGCATATAGACTTCACATAAGTCAATCAACAGCATCCATGCTAAGCACCTGAGAAAAACATGCTTAAAACGGTCAACATAAAGTTGAGTGAATTCATAGGTTTAGTTCAAACGTTATTATAGTGGACCACAAGATATCAACACGTATGCGACAGTTATAACAAATACAACTTCACATAAAAAGGTATTTACGTTGCACTAAGCTCATGACACCGAAGCTAATTACGTTTATAGCAGTACATTGCTAGGTTGAAACAAGCCCCCCGAGGTATCTGACCAAGACTACCTTCTTAAGTTCGACATGGTATATATCCGTTTATCGGGCACCCCGTGGGTAGTGAGCGCTACTCACCCGGATAGGGATAATTAATCCCAATAGATCTATTTATAACACTCGCGCTCCCTCGACCGGTCCTCCAGTCAAGAGATTGACGGTTCATGATAAGTGGGGCAGTAGTGGTCTAAACGCTACTTAGGCAACACGTAAACAGGGAAAATCTCACGCAAAGTACTTGTGTCCAGTTTTAAGCATAGCAATGGTTTCTCACCCAAGTTATAAACATTTATTCAAAACGAGTAAAAAGAGGTGGGGCTATGAACTCACATTATACGGGTAGTAAATCAAAGGAAATCAATATGGTGAAACGAATCTCACGGTTCTAGCGACAACCTTTTCTTATTGTTGTCGTTTTAGAATGATGTTTCAACAGTAATGCTTAACGCAAGAACTGATCATCCAAGACAAGTAGGCAAGGCGTATCTCTTTTTAAAACAACATTCGAATGTTATAAGTGTTGACAAGTCTCGACAATTCATAACATTTTAGAAAATATTTCGTCTTTAGTGTATTTCTTCTTTTAGTGTATTTCTTTTTTAGTGTATTTCGTCATTTAGTGTATTTTGTCTTTTAGTGTATTGCGTCTTTTAGTGTATTTCATCTTATAGTGTATTTTGTCTTTTAGTATATTTCTGGTGACTGATATGTGCTTAAATACACATACCTTCTACCTAATAAAACGAGCTAAAAAGACCAATAATGACCAATAAATACAGAAAAATGCATTGTATTTGTTTGTATTGTGAATTGTGTCTTACAGGTAACGGATATTGCAAAAAAGGACAAAAATGAAGCAAAACGGGCAAAACTGAGCACGAGAATGGAAAGAGTGTGAAAAGACGAAGCCAATGGCGAATTTATCTTAAGTCTTAACCAAATCCAATCCTGTTAATCCTTTAACCCTAAAATACCCTAAAACTGTTACTAACACCATCAGTCCAAACCAATTACACCATTAGTCCTTAACCATAAACAAACATAACTCTCTTTAAACCATTAAACCTATAACCCTTAACCCGGCCCAACTATACCAAGTCAAAGCCCAATCCCATACCCGGTCAACCCAAAGTTATAAACACAAGTCAAAAACACTGTACATCTTTTACCCCCTTTCCCTCTCAAATTACACAGACTAAACGCACATAGGGTAAATCAATTTCACCTCTCCATACACTCGTTCTTCGCTTTCCATGCTTCTAGAAGCCTTATGCTGACACATCTGACATATCATTGCCACGCTGGCGATCCTGAGCACAACCATTAGAAGAAAGGACATGGAGAGAGATCAATGGCTCAGATTTGATGGATTGGAATCAAGGGCTATGATGAATGAAGTGGGGAGCGTCTCATGGACCTAGAACCTTCCTCTCGCAGCTATAAATAGCTCAAGAATTACACAATATTAGACATCTAGGGGCAGGAGTAGTGTAGCTTATTAGTAGCTTTTTAATTCAGCTTATTGCATTTTCAATATTGTAATTTATTCTTTAAAAGCTTGTAATTCCTTTTGCTATTAATAAAAATCAAGTTTCATTTAAGTTGTTCTTTTAAATTCTGTTTCACTATTAAGCAATTATGGTTTAAATGCGTTTTGATATAAGCTAATAAGTTCATTAAGTTCTCTTGTTACTAATAAGCTAGTCACAACTCAGTTAAGCTCTCTAAAGCTTAACTGAGTAAGCTAATCAACTCAAATCCACTCAAAATTTACCACAGCTTATAAATTGGATGATAAGCCAGATTGGGATGGGCTTATGGACCTCACCAGCTTAAGCTGGAGCTAGTTGATAAGCTCTATTAAGCATTTATGATCCTTGTTTAAGCTAGGATCAAGGTACACTTTCCATTTTCTCTCTTTTAAGCTTCAAATATGTTTCAGCTTATCTGCTTATTTATGTTGCTTAATTGTGCTTAGTCTGCCTTATTGTTGCTTAATTAGTTTAGTTTATAGCTTATTAGAGTTTAGATTAAGTTTGCTTAAATTCTGTCTTTGTTTCAGTCAAATCTTCCTATTAGTATAGCTTATTCTACAGTGCTTATTTTCCTAAATTTTGAGCTTAATTGTCTTTAAATATCACTTGTCTTAATCTATTTTATCTCTTTGTAACTTATCATAATCTGTTTTAGCTTTTAAATTGATTTAGATGTTCTTAAGGAGTGTTTGGGTTAAGATTTAAAATGGGTCAAAATAGTATTAAATCTGTTTTAGGGGGTTAATTTAGATTTCATTAGCTCTTAGTAGGTCTAAATGATAGCTTTATTAGTTTTGATTAAGAATTGTTAAGTTTAATAGTTGTTTATCTAAATTCCAAGTCTGCAAGTTCTAAAGTAGTGCTAAACTACTTATTAGATGATTTTATAAAATTGATGCTTAAGGAGTTGATTTTGTGCTATGAAATGGCCTCATTTACATTTAACATTCAGTTGTTTTGAGTCTTAAGACTTTTGAAAAACCTTTTGAAAACTTTAGTTCAAAAATGAAGTCAAGCTTTATTAGCTGTTAAGTCAGTTTATGCAGGTAAATTGTGGTCACCTTTATGATTAAAATTGTTTAATTTGTATCAAGTTTAGCTTATTGTAGTGTAAGCTTCATTTGTTTTCAGTTATTTTTACAATTTTAAAAAACATTCAGGCTTTATGTTTTGAGTCTTAATGCGCTTGTTTTAAAAACCTTTTTTTGAAAAACCTTTAGTTCCAAAAATGGATAGTCAAAGCTTTTATTAGTTTGTTAAAGTCAGTTGCTGGCATAGGGGTAATATTTGTGGGACCTTTATGATTTAAAAATGTTCTTAAATTTGGTTTTTTTTCAAGTTTAGCTTATTTGTTGTGTTATAGCCTTTTCAATTTTTTGGTTTTCAGTTTTTTATAGTGTTTAGTCAAATGATTTTTAGGAGTCTTAAAACAATGGTTGTCTGGCAAGTGTCTTAAATTCTTCGCAATAAAAAGCCATAGGGGGATATGCTAATGTTAGTTCTTGGGCCTTTTAGTTTCAGGTCTTCCTTTTTTGCTAAGCATTAATATTCCTTGTTTATTTTTTTCCTTGAGTTAAGCTTATTGTGTGTTCTGCCAGTTGTTTGGTCTTTAAAGTTGTTCTATAGTTCTTTGGTCTTTTTATTTCTCTCGTCTGGGCTTCAATTGGGCTTTTACAAATCAGCTTAAAAATCTGTCCAAAGGTCCTTTTTAAGGGGTTCCAATCCTTTTTTGAGGTCTGCTGTTTTTTTCTTTTATAGGTTTTTGGTGCTTTTTGAGGGGGGCCTAATTTTATTTGCTCTTATTTTTGATGGTCTTTTATGCTTATTTTAGTTTAGTGCTTTGGTCTGTTTTGCTTTTTATCCCTCTAATCTTTTTTTTCTTTTTCGCAAAAATAGTTTTACCCCCCCCCCCCACCCCCCATTTAAGTTAAGCTTAAAAAAAGGTAGGGTAAAAAATCCTTTGGGAAAAAAAATTTTCCTTTAGAAGTTTTGCTAGGTATTTGTACCCTTATTGTCCCTTAGTTGTGCTTTCCGGCTTTATATTGGCTAGCTTTATTGGTTCGATTAGTGGCTTATTATGGGTTTCTAGGTTAGGTTCGTATCTTTAAGGCTTATTATGGATTTTTATTGCTTAATTTAATCCTAAAAGTTTCAACTCTCAGGTTTTTAGGGCTTAAATTATCCACTTAAAACTTGCTATAAGTTTAAAAACTGTCAAAAAATTATAAGTTAAGAATTTTTTAGCCTTTTTTATTTTTTTTCTGGATTTATCAACAAAATCTCTTTTCATTTAAAGGTTTTTTTCTATTTTTTTGCTTGTTTTTATTCAGGGCTTTTTCCAAAAGAAAATTAAAAAAATAAAATAATGGTTTTTCATTAAACAACAAGGGAAAAAAGGTCACAAAAAAGTTTCCGAAACCGGTGACCCTCCCCCCTTAACCCCCCCAAAAGCAACTTTACATTTTACAATCTCTCTATTTACAATCTGCGCCTTTTAGGTTCTTTTTCTGGAAAAGGGACTCTTGGGGTGGCATTTGTTTGGTTTTAAGGGTTTTTTTTCTGCAGGTTTTCATGCTGCTGCTTATTAAAGGCTTTAATTTTTGCAGGTTGTCTTATATTCTGTGTTTTAAAGGGGCTTATTTATTCAACTTAAATTTTTCTTAGTTTCTCTAAATACTGTTTAAAAGATATTTTTTCTATAATATTTTTCAGATTTTTTTATTGAATTAATTTAGTTTTTAAGGCATTTTTGCTATTATTTTTTATGGGATTGATAAAAATTTCCTTGTTTTTTAATTCATAAATAAATTAAATTAATAGATTCATCAAAAAAAATATAAATTCTTATTTTCCTTAAAAAACAAAATTAAAACATAATTATTTTTCAGGGGTCATTTAGGATTTTATAAACAATAAAAAAGAAATTGGTTTTTCTAGGGGTTTAAAAATTTTAATGTTTAGGTATTTTAGTCTTGCGTGTCCTTTGTTTAGATTGTTTCCCCGTTTAAACAAACGTTTTTTTAATGTTAAAAATCTTTTTTTATTTTCCTTTATTGTTGGCTGGCTTATTTATAAGCCCGTTTTTAGCAGTTTTATTTTTCTTACATTAGTATTAGTGTTAAGTACTTTCAGTAATTTTTGGGAATTTTTATAAAATAGTTTAGCATTTTTAGTATTATTTTTAGATTAAATCTGTTTTTAATTCATAATAAATAAAATAAAAGTCAAAAAAATATAATTCTTTTTTCTAAAATTATTTTCAGTCATTTAGGATTTATAAAAAATAAAAAAATAGTTTTAGGGTTAAATTTTAATAGTTTAGGTATTTAGTCGCGTTTTTAGATTCCCGTTAACGTTTTTAGTTAAAATCTTTAATTTCCTTAATTGTTGCTTGCCTTTATATGTTTTTGCATTTATATTTGTAGACTTAGGAAACCAAAATCAAAAATCTTGATTATTCAAACACGCGATCACGAATTTAAACGTGATTTTCAATTCACACCTCGTCGAGATACGACTCGGGAAGGTTTTGAATTTTACTTTGGATAAAAGTAATCTTCTTAAATCCTTACGGAATACTTATACTATTATTGATATCGTCCTTATATATACCTACGTGTGTGTTTAGAAAGAATCAGTGACTCAAAGTTAATGCTGGTAGGCATAACTTACTACTGCTGGGTGAAAGTTAATGTTGTTAAGGGTAGTTTTCATAAATACTTTGATTAAGGGTTTCAATCGATCCTTTAATCAATTTCACTCTTTCAAATACTCTCTAACTACAAACCCTAACTCAATTTTATCATCCATTATCAAAACCCAACAAAAATGGCGAATCTAAAGTTTGTGGATACTCATAACATGGTCGCATTTTTGTCTAAACCCGAAGAGAGTGATGGGTTTGAACAAATTGTGGATTTTTTGAATGCACACCCTATAAAGTATGCACTAACCGTTAATCCCACAATATATATATCTCTTGTATCGAACAGTTCTGGTCTACTGTCAAGGCCAAAACTATCAATGGGGAAGTACAGTTGCATGCCCTAGTAGATGGCAAGAAGATAATCATCACTGAATCAACTGTTAGAAGAGATCTTCAACTAGAAGATGCAGAAGGTATTGATTGTCTATCAAATTCTACCATCTTTGAACAACTTACACTAATGGGGTATGAGAAAATTTCACAATAGCTAACTTTCTATAAGCCATTCTTTTCCCCACAATGGAAATTTCTGATTTATACTATTCTACAATGTCTAACTTCAAAGGCTACTGCATGGAATGAGTTTATTAGTACTATGGCATATGTAATTATCTGTTTGGCTACAAATCAGAAGTTTAACTTTTCAAAATACATTTTTGAAAGTATGATTAAAAACTTGGATAATTTGTCTGGCAAAATTTTAATGTATCCAAGGTTTGTATAAGTGTTTTTGGAACAACAACTTGATGATCTGTCAACTCATAATAGAATTTATGTTGCACCCTCTCACACTAAAAAGATTTTTGCAAATATGAGAAGGGCAGAAAAAGGGTTTTCTAGTAGAGTAACACCTTTATTTCAAACAATGGTAGTATAAAACAAATCAGAATTGGATGAAGGTTCAGCAAATCCATCTGATCCCCATCACACACCCACTTTTATTCAACCATCTCCTCAACCTCAAAAGACACAAAAACTTAGGAAGCCTAAAATAAAGGACACTCAGGTACCTCAGCCTTGTGATCCTACTGAAAATGTTGCATATGAGGCTGTCCACAAGGAGTTGGGTGACAGTTTGGTGAGGGCTGCCACTACTGCTTCTAGCTTAGAAGCATAGCATGACAGTGGTAACATAACTATGACCCGATCCAAGGCAACACCTAATGAATCTAGTTCCCTAGGAACTACTTCAGGTGGTGGTCCCAGGTGCCAAGAAACCATTCCAATGATTCACTGCTCGCAAGAGGTAACACACTTCGAAGTGATGAGGATCGACTTAAACTTGAGGAATTGATGGAACTATGTACCAATTTACAAAACAGAGTTCTTGATTTGGAGAAGACAAAGACCACTCAAACTAATAATATTGCTAGTTTGAAAAGGAGGGTCAAGAAGCTTGAAAAGAAAAATAGGTCAAGAACTCATAAGCTTAAGAGATTATACAAAGTTGGTTTGACAGCTAGGGTAGAATCCTCTAGAGATCAAGAAAGTTTAGGTGAGGATGCATCTAAACAGGGGAGGATTAATGCTATTGATGCAGATGATGATATTACCCTAGTTAGTGTTCAAGATGATGCTGACAAAGAGATGTTTGATGTGGATGCTTTAAATGGCGAGGAAGTGTTTGTTGCAGGGCAAAATGAAAATGTTGTTAAAGAAGTAGTTGATGCTGCTCAAGTTAGTACTGCTGCAACAACTATTATAATAACTACTGAAGAAATTACTTTGGCTCAAGCACTTAAAGCATTAAAAACTTCAAAACCCAAGGTGAAAGGGATTTTTTTTCAAGAGCCAGGGAAATCTACAATAACAACAACAATTTCTTCACAACAATCACAAGACAAGGGTAAAGGAATAATGATAGAAGAACCTGTGAAGCCTACGAAGAAGAAAGATCTAATCAGGCTTGGTGAAGAAGTTGCTTTAAAATTACAAGCTGAATTTGATGAAGAAGAAAGACTTATAAGAGAGAAAGCTGAAAAAGAACAAGAAGCCAATATTGCCTTGATTGAAACATGGGATGACATAGAGGCAAAGATTAATGTTGATTATCAATTGGCTGAAAGATTGCAAGTACAAGAACAAGAAGAGTTGTCTGTTGAAGAAAAGGCTACATTATTTCAACAAATCTTAGAGAAAAGAAGAAAGCATTTTGCAGCAAAAAGAGCAGAAGAGAAAATAAACAAACCACCAACAAAAGATCAACAGAGAAAGATAATGTGTACTTACCTAAAGAACATGGAAGGATACAAGCTCAATGATTTGAAGTTGAAAGATTTTAATTCTATTCAAGAGATGTTTGATAAAGCATTCAAGATGGTAAATACATTTGAAGACTTTAGAACGGAGTTGGTGGAGGGCAAAGCAAAGAGAGCAGAAACAGAGCTAGCATAAGAGACTACAAAGAAGAAAAAAGTGGAAGATGACAAAGAAACAACAGAGCTTAAACAGTGTTTGGTAATCATTCCAGATGAAGAAGATGTAATAATTAATGCTATACCTTTGGCTGTTAAGTCTCCAAGTATTGTTGGCTGGAAGATTCATAAAGAAGGAAGAAAAAGCTATTATCAAATAATAAGAGCTGATGGAAAATCTCAAATGTACATGATCTTTAGTCATATGCTTAAAAGTTTTGACAGGGAAGATTTGGAAACTTTGTACAAGTTGGTAAAAGCTAAATATAAGTCAACAAGACTACAAAGTGTTGAGTTGGAAGCTGTATGACTCCTGTGGAGTACATTTCTTGAGGATGCAACATGTGCAGATTTATATGTTGGTAGAGAAGAAGTATCCTCTTACACCATCTACACTTACAATGATGTTGGAAAAGAAGCTTATGATTGACTATGAAAGTGAAATGGCTTATCAGCTTCTTAAATTCATTGTGAAACAGCTTAATAAGTAATGAAGTGTTTGGAAGCTTCCTCCTGGTGTTGATGAAGCTTTAAATGAAGAAACTTGATGATTTTGAAGAAGAATATCAAGTTTAGAGGAGGATTGTTGAGATTAAAAGTCTTCTTGATGCTGTTAGAATGACTGCTGCTCAAGTTTATGTTAATACTACTCTGATGAAGTTAGTACTGCTTATGGATTTCAAAGAAAATATGCTAAGTGTTTACTACTGCTAGTACAAAGTTAAGACTGCTTAGTCAAAGTTAATGCTGCTAGCGAAACTTAGTACTACTAGTATAAAGACTGCTTGAAGTTAATGCTGCTGATAAGTTACTACTGCTTAAGAAAATACTCTAAGTAGTTACTACTGCTAGTGATAAGTTACTACTGCTAGTACAAAGTTACCACTGCTCAAGGTTAAGACTGCTCAGAGATAAGTTAATGCTGCTAAGGTTAATAAGTTAGTATTGTTTGGTGTTAGTACTGCTTATGTGATATGTATTAGTTGTTTATAGAAAATATTTTATATACTTAGGAATGTATTGTAAGCCGAGTCAGACTCCTTGGTGTATAAAAGGAGGTCCTAGGGCATAGAGTTTGATATAGTTTTTCATATAGTTTTATCAATCTTAGTCATATAATTCATAGCTTCAAAGATCTTTGTAACCTTAATACTTTGAGAGTATTCGTATTATTATCATTAATAATATTGGAGCTTATTTGTTTTGAATTACTGTTTCATTGATAATTCTTCTCAATATTAAAGATTAGATTCTGGATAATCTTTAATATATTCAAACAAAGCTTTTACTATAGTTATGTTAGATTTATGTAATATAACTAATCCTTAAACAAGCTTAAGAAGGATCTATTGAAGTGGGATCAACAATATCATACTCACCAGGTTTGAGCATGGGAACTTTGGATGCAGCCACCATGTGTGCAGAATCTTGATCCGTATCTTTTAGCAAAAAACAGGTTCTTCTTATTCACAGTTTCTCAAAAAGCTCTGATACCACTTGTTGATCCCACTTTAATAGATCGAATTCCTTAAGCTTATTTAAGGTTTAGTTATATTAGATAAGTCTAACATAACTATAGTAGAAACTATGTTTGAATGTATTAAAGATTATGCGGAATCTAATCTTTAATATTAAGAAGAATTATCAATGAAACAATAATGAACATACAATTCAACAAATAAGCTCCAATATTAATAATAATAGGAATACTCTTAAAGTATTAGGGTTACAAAGACCTTGAAGCTATGAAAATTGATAAAAGATAATAAAAAGATAATATCAAACTCTATGCCCTAGGACCTCCTTTTATACACCAAGGAGTCCTAGTCGGCTTACAATACTTTCCTAAGTATCTAAAATCTTTTCTATAAACAACTAATACATATCATATAAGCAGTACTAACTAGCAGTATTAAATTGATATTCACTAGCAGTAGTAACTTCAAGCATATTTTCACTAGCAGCATTAACTTCAACTAAGCAGTCTTAACTTTGTACTAGTAGTACTAATATTCACTAGCAGTACTAACTTTGTACTAGCAGTAGTAAACACTTAGCATATTTTCTTTGAACTTCATGAGCAGTACTAACTCTAGCTGAGCAGTATTAATACAAACATGAGCAGCAGTAATCCAAAGAGCATCAAGAAGACTTTTAATCCCAACAACTCAGAAGACATCTTCAGTTTTAGAAGTGATTTGGAAGACTTTATTTTGTTGTACTTGTACTTGTACTTGTTAGGAACATTGTAAGTAATTTCGTATGTCCACATATTGGGGAAAGATTGTTAGCCTTAAAATATGTCAACTTATACAGAATTACATTATTTTAATATAGTCATGTAAAATAAGGACTAGAAACGTCAAGTTAGTATAGTTAGGCGACACATATGACTATATATACCTCTTCCATACTTCCATAGAGGGGTGAGGATTCATTTTGTAATATCTTACAAGGTGTGTGTGTGTGTATTTTCTCTCCACTCATCATACACACATCTTTCCTTTTTCTCTCATTCTCAATAATATGGCTACTTATTTGTTTAATCATCCCCGACCTCGGATCGTTTATAGTTAGTGATTTCTTATGGTTAACAGAGGGTTTCCAACCTCTATATATTTCATAAGGGTTTTTTCTTAGAATTGGTCAGATTAGTATTCTATTAGGAATATAAGTTGAAGTGTCAACGATGTTTCACCAAAACTTTTGAGGTATGGATTGTTCATTTAACATAGTCCTAGACATTTCTTGTAATATACAATTCTTTTTTTCAACTACCTCATTTGATTGTGGAGTATGAGGAGCCGAGAAATTATGGGTAATGTCTTGTGCATCACAAAAAGCTCCGAATTGTACTTCGTTATCAAAGTTCCAACCATGATCCGTTCTAATAGCAACTATAAAACATCTTAATTGGTTTTGGATTTTCTTACTTAATATTTCAAAAATTTTAAAAGCTTTACTTTTGGTTTTCAAAATTTTTGTCCAAGTATATCTTGAATAATCATCCACTACTACTAAAGTATATAAGTTACTTCCGTAACTTCTAATAGCCGATGGACCAAATAAATCCATATGTAAAAGTTTTAAACATCTATTAGTAGAAACCATATTTTTAGCCTTATGGCTTGCATGAAATTGTTTTCCTATTTTGCAAACATCACAAAAATGTTTATCATATTTTAGCTTAGGTAAGTTTCTAACCAATTCTTTGGATGACAAAGATTGGATTAAACACATATTTGCGTGACCAAGTCTTCTATGCTACAAAGTAGAGTTATCATCTAAAACAGCGAGACATAATTTGTCTTGAGACTTATTTCCAAATTTCATGACATATAAACCATTTTTCCTAATTCTGTTACATATGATTTTACCATCCTTAGTTATTTTACTACCGTCTTCCATAAATAAGACTCTACACTTATTGTCACAAATTTGACCGACACTAAAATTAAAATCTAAGTTGTCTATGTGTTCTACGTTTGATATAGTAAGAGAGTCGTTAGAGATCGTACCTTTTCCTATGATTTTTCCTTTTAAGTTACTTCAAAAAACAACATTACCTCCGTCGTATGCTTTGTAAGTAGAAAATAGACTTTTGTTTCTCGTCATATGTTTGGAGCAACCACTATCTTTAATTCATTCGTCCGGCTCCAAACCAATTCTCAAGCATACCTATTTAAGCAAAAACAAACTCAAACGCTTGGTCCCCAATATCTTATGGGTCTAAAAATGTTAGTGTTATACATCCTTTGCATTTGTTGCATTTGGTTGGGATATTAAAATGGGATGCAATTTCCTATATATACAAAACCTAGAGTTTGATTGTTATTCTAATTCATAGGATAATGATTTTGATAAATTGGTCCGCTAGAATTTCTTCTAGGTTGAGGTGTGTTGTGTCTTAGTTGAGAAGAATTATTTCTTTTAGGTGGCAGTGTTTTGGATCTAGACTCGGTTTTGACATATCCTCAACCATTCTTAAAGGATGGTTTAAGAAACTGTCTTTTTGAATTTTCAATGTTATTATGAATTAGTTTCTTTCTAACAATGACAAAATCCAATCACGAAGACATAGGTGGGCTAAAAACGTGTTCTACAACTTTTTGGCTGGTCGACAGATCGACGGATCCAGGTATGGTGGATCCATCTGCCTTTAAGGTAGATCTGTTACTTGCCAAATCGGTGGACGGCCTAACAAAACTTATTGGTTTTGTTCCGCTTGTTGATGCTTTACTTTTATCAAATGCTAAACTTATTTTACAACTAGGTGACTTTTGAACATTGAGTATTTCTCTTATTGAATTAGCACTTTTATCAAATTTGACAAATTTAACTTGAGTTTCCTTAAGTTCAGCATTTTCTAAACGAAGTTGTTGACATGACTCACAATCAATGTCAACCTCTTTATTTCTCTCAAGCTTCTTAATTTTCTAATTCAACTATAAAATTTCTTTTTCTAAAAGCTCTCTTTTAGTTCTCAAAATTTTATTTTTGTTGATGATTTTTAAGCTAATTTCACATAAGTTATCAAACTCAATTTGCATACTATCGTCATCAAAAGAAGAAGCATTATCACTATAATGAGAAGAGTCAGAGTTACCTCATTTGACGACTGAGCCATAAGATAAGTTTCATCGTTGGTTTTTACTCGACTTTATTTTTGCTATCGCTCCAAGAACCTCAAACATATGCTTTTTGATCCTTGTTTTGTGGAGACTTTGGACATTCGCCAATGAGATGATTCGGATCACCACATCTAAACCATTTCCTATCACTCTTGCCTTTTATGGAAAACTAGAACCAGTGGAGGGGGGTTGTGTAGAATCTAAGTAATCTTTAAACACATAAAGAACTATAAAGAAATCTAGAGAGAGAAAGAGAGTGGGGAGGTTGCTTCTAGTGAGAGAAAGTGAAAGAGAAATGTGTATTGCTATGTGAAATAATGAAACAACCAACACCCTTTCTATAGCATGGGAAGGGTTTATATATGCTTATACTAGGCCGGCCATGGGCTTTGTCCATGGGCTTTCCATGGGTTTTTCCTAAGCTAGCCTATCTAGTTTCCAAATATTACTTAACCAGTTATCTAATGATATTAATGGAAGTAATCGATACTTTCGTATTCCTAACAATCTCCCCCTACGGGAGGTCACTCCATTTTATAAAAAAATAAACTTAGCATACTATGCTTTGTCTTCAGTCTTATGCTCGCAGACTTATTTTCTTGATTTTATCTTGTGAACATGGCATGGCGATCTTAGACTTTAGGCTTGAGCTTGTTCTGATAGGCTTGACTTGTATGTGAACTTG
The DNA here is from genome assembly GCA_026074375.1 of Tanacetum coccineum. Taxonomy (NCBI): domain Eukaryota; kingdom Viridiplantae; phylum Streptophyta; class Magnoliopsida; order Asterales; family Asteraceae; genus Tanacetum; species Tanacetum coccineum. The sequence continues at coordinate 28,119 of BQNB010018575.1, forward strand.
AACCTCTTTGAGATCATCAACCAATCATAATCTCTTATCATTATCTTGTGATCTTGTCGCCGTCTTGTGCACTAGTAACATATGGATCGACATGCTCATACTGTTGTTGTTTCGTGGTCTTGAAAGCTTTACTAAGACATCTTTCTTGAAATTCTTTAAATATAGCACTTCGTTACATCGAAAAAGACGTTCGGTATCAGAGTGACGGAAACTTCTTTGAAATTCTTTGACTTTAATATTTTGTCACTTCAAGAAAGACGTACGGTATCAGAGTAGCGAAAGTCTTGAAACATGTACTTGAGCTTTCATGATGTCTTTACATATGTCGATCGAGAATGAGCATGTGGTATTTGCTTCGACTCATCATCGGGAAACTGCTACCGCCGTCAGGATATCTGCATAAATGGGTTAGTGATAAACAACATATATGGACGAAAGTGGCTGTGTCACTTCGTCAAATACGGTTGTAACAACCACGGTTCCCCGTTACTCAATATAAATATTGCTTGTGATCAAGTAGAATTCTGAAGAATCTCCTTGATAGGGTTTCGCAGCTATACTAGCCGTTCTCATTACCGGAGCGTCTCAAAGAAGACAACACGGTAAGAGTAAACCGGTAAGTTACTATCTTCCTGATTAAGCCATCAATTCGTGTTCAGCTTTCCTATGTCCAGATACCCTTGTGAGGCATCCCATGGACATAAGATTAAAATTTGATTTAGAAAATCAGTCGGTGTGTTAAGATGCAAACGGTTTTTATAACACACCAACAGTTTTAATCTTTTCAAAATTCATTCGTCAATTCATAAGCTGGACCAAATCGATATCCAGTGTCACAAGTTTGATCCTTGTAGGATCTCACAAGTCACCTACCAAGAGCTTGTTTGATGTTGGCTCAAGCAGGATTTCCATCTTCACTGTGAATACTTAAGTATCACTCGGATGTTCTGGCAAAATCACAAGGATAATGCGTAAGACTCTTGATATATATTTCTTGTTTTTCACATTGTGTGAATTAGCAAGCATATTTGGGATAAGTGTGCTAATGAGATTTATGTATAACAACCCATATTTTTTCCTATGTAACTATCCATTTATTAAATTAGATACAATTTTCTTCTATGTAATTTCCATCTATTAAATTAGATGCAATTATTTTCACGGGAATATTTTTGCTTTATTCCACTCATTATGCAACGTAACTTGCATTTCAAAAGTAAACGTGTTCACACAACCTACCAATGCTAATTTCATCAACGTTTATGTCAAGTAAACATTATAATATGTCAAGCAAAATATTTTAATCACTATTTTACTATACGTTATCTATTTAACGTACTTTCCATAACGTTATATCAAAACAGACTTTAAACGTTAACGTTTATATCAAAACCTTAATTATATGTAATGTTTACATACAAAATAAATGTACAAACTAATAAGGCATGTGTACAAATGTACAATGCATAACTTTTGAATACATTTTCCCTCTTAAACCCTAGTACAACTCATTTGAGCTCATTGTACAATCCGACAAAGCATAGAATTCAAACTAGCTCATTTCCTTTTATTTTCTTAAGGATTTCATACCACCTCTTTAGCACTAAGTACAAGCACCTTAATGCATCATATTTAAACATTCTTTCCCTCCATTTCATTTCCCTAGCTCGTCCAAAAACCAAAACCCTAACATAAAAACCTTAAACAATTCGTTTCACCCTAAACTTGTTTGAACCAAAATATAACCAAGCAACCACCCTAACTCCACCATGACTCACCACCTTTCTAGCCACCTTCAGCACCTTGTCACCACCCTAGCACCCAATCACCTCCATGAATCACCTACTTAAACAAACTTGCACACCAAGTTGAACCTTGTCACCTACCCTTCACCAACACATTGCACCTCAACATACGACCTTCTTAGCTCTCCTTAGTCACCATGGCTACACCTTGATCCCTACTTCATCCAACTTGGCACCACACCAAGTAAACTTAGTCCCTACTCTTCCTTTTGTACTATATATACACGAACACATACATACTTCTTCAATACACCATTTAAACTCAGAAAATCTCAAAGTTATGATCTAGCCAAGCTAAGGAAGGTTAATAAGGACGTATTAGCTGTAGTAGAAGCCATAGAAGAGAAGAAAAGAAGTCCTTGATCCATCTCCTAAGTTTCGGATTTCATTTTACTTATTTTCGACCCATTTCACCCATTCGTGTACTAGTAAGCTTTTCTACTCGTTCAATAAGCTCTTGTCTTGTTTTAAATCCTTAATAAGCTCTATTAGATCATGTATAAGCTACTTGTTTAAGCCTTGAACCACAAACCCACACGGTTTGGTTTTCCTAAACCAAACGAACCCATTTTAGATTTTAAGCTCATAAGCTCTTTTCATAGGCTTCAAGCTCGTAAAACTTACTTATTTTAGCTTATAGTAATAAGCTATAAGCAGTAAATTGAAATTAGATTTCAAAAATACCAAGTTTATGAATTTTAGACTTAATTCACAAATGATTTCATGCATAGTGGTATATATTGTAACTTTTGAAATTATTAAACTTTCGGGCCAAAAATGTAATTATCCTAAAGTTAAACTTCAGGGGTTTGTTTTACGATATTTGAAAGTTAAGGGTTGAATGTTTTAAAAATCATATATAAAGGGATTAAATTTGTAAATACATATATATACCAAGGGTATATATTGTTATTTTCATATTCTCAAGGGTATAAAATATAATATTTTTATATTAATTATAAAAATATATTTAAATATTATAAGACTCGATTTTATTAAAGCCCGACACATTTGTCGTTATCATTCGTCGATCGAAACACTATAGAACAATTATGTTATACATAATTTATCATCCTCTAGCTTTTGAAGAAGCTTAAAAAGATAAAACCTTATCATTTAATCTATAACGTATCACGTTACTAGGGAGTTTCATGTGAGGGGATTTCATTTGGGTAGACGTTTTGACGAGTTGCTGGATTTACGATTTAAAGTGTCCTAGCTCCTCAAACGTTTACTACATGACCTCTGGATTATGATAGCCCGAATAGTGATACGATATTTTCACAAGTTAATCAACCAAATGAATATTTATGTTAAACTTTATGAAGTAAAGTTTGGTAATATAATCAATCAAACTAAGACTTGACATATTACCCCAGGTTGCATGACGAGGCTGTTTACTTCCATTTTAATTAAATTTCAAATCAATCAACTACCTTATCAAGGTGAGTTCATAGTCCTACCTTTACATGTTTTCTAAACTCCGTGGGGAGATACATGTTATAAACCATGAATACAAGTATTTTCAACTGTATGTTATCCTGATATATTATTGCCTAAGTACCTTCATTTGCCATAAGGCCCCACTATCATGAACCGTTAATTACTTGTAACCGAATGTATTGGTTGAGTAAGCGCGAATGCCGTGAATAGATCTATTGGGACTGAACTTCCCCGTCCGGGTAGATAACAACGCACTACCATACAGACGCATTTCATTTGAGGAACTCTGGGTGTTTGGCAAAGCACCCGCTTGGGGCAACAATTTATGAATATTATTTACTTAAGGCTTCGGTATCATGAGCTTAGTGCAATAATATAATATTGTTTACCATGATAATTGTATTTGTTGCAATTATTACTATTACATTGACTTGTATTGAACTCTTACATTTCAAACACTGTGAATTTCACTCAACCGTTGTGTTGACCCTTTTAGCATATTTATCTCAGGTAATTGAGCAACCTATAGCACGGAGTGGCATTGGACTTGATTACGTCCAAACTTGTTATCATTCAAACTCTATGTTTACATATGTATTTTGGGACCTCTGTTTGTAAAACTCTGATAATTATTGAATGATAACTAAATTTTCCAAAATGTCTCTTTTAAGTCGTTTTCTATGATTATGACTGTTGATTCATGAAGTAATTCCCTAATTTAGCTTCCGCTGCTATATGTCAATTAAGGGGGTGTTACAGATTGGTATCAAGAACCGCGGTTATAGAGAACAAGGTTAAAACCTAAACTATAACTACATTTTCCATCCAAGAAAGTCCTCTGTGCCACTACATTTCTTGTATAGTATGTAAAGATACATAACTATTGTATAAATAACTTATGTTATTTTACACTGGTTTATTACACAGTTTTGTCTACATCCAACCACCCTATTATCGTCCCATCTGATTCTGGTATTGAGGATGCTTTTTCCTCTACACACTCTCCTGACTATACTCCGGCCTCACCAGACTATTTCCCAGCCTCACCGGGAAACACCTCTCCTGATCCTTCAGATGATTTATCTAAGTATCTTTTGGCCTCACTAGCCATCTCATCTTTCCACGATGATCTATATATATGAAGGTCATGCAAGCATATAATGCTACTAATAACAAATCACTTATTCCACCACCACGAGCTCCTATTGCTCCATCAACTGTTTTGCCTCCATCTCCATTGTTACCACCATCACCACTATTTAATCTCTAAGATTTCTTTCTTCCTGAAGAGATTTTACCACCTCAGAAACGAGCCCGTTTCCTATCATCCTCCTCTGATTTTTCTGCCCCACCTCAGGTATTTGAGATTAGAGAGAGTTCTCATAAGACGCATCTGGAGCACTATGAGGAACAAATCGAGACTATTTTAAATCACCTAGATGAGTTCCCTCTTGAGCGCATTGAACACATGGAAGATAAGATAGAAGGTCTTGGTAATGGTCGAGTCATCATATAGGGAGATTTTGACCAACTAGAAACTGAACTTCAAGAAACCTGTACCTAGATTTATGGATTTCAGAGAGAGCAAATAAGGCATGATGATGAGATTGTTCTTGCTCGTGTCATGACTTCTACTTTAGAGTAGGGTGAGCATGGTGCGGATAGGTGCAGATTCTGTAAAAAACCACACCGCATCCGTAATTGCGGATTCTATAAAAGTATAAACCGCACCATGCGGATCCTGCGGTTTCGGTTTTGCGGTTTTGCGGTTTTCAAATGCGGATTTTCAGGTTTTAACTGCACCACACCACATATGACCAATTTTTTAATTTTGGGCTTAAACCCAATAAAATTTTTGGGCTTGAACCAAATAGTAATTTTGGGCTTAATGTAAATACACTATTATAATTATATTCATGTGAGATAAAACTGAAAATATAAACACTTAATTAGTAAAATGAAATATATAAAACTGTAAATACACTGCATCCGCACCACACCCCTAAATCTACTTTATACTTTTAAGCCCAAAGAAAGACCGCATTTTTAAAAGCCATGGGTTTCAATTTTTGAGAGATAATTAGTAAAAATTTGAAATTTTTTTATTAAAATTATTATTTATAGCGATTGCGGTGCGGTTCGGGTATAGCGGTGCGGTAGAGATACTCATCGAGGATATCCAGATTCGCCACCGATCAGATATGAAGAGTCTTCTGGACAAGATCCATGAGCTCAAGAACCACAAGGGAGGACCACCAAACTACTAGACTGGATCCTTATCATTTACAGCTTTTGTTTAGAATCCAACCACTGGATGTGTGACATAAATAATGACACTTGTCAAATTTTGATTATGTAAAATATATAGACAAGTTGTTTATGACTTAATATAGTGGTGATTCCATTACACCTCGCTGTTTTATGATACTGATTTATGTATGCCGTGGTTGTCTATCCTATATTCTGTAGTGTGATGTATCGTATCTTTATGTATCTAGGTTACTATGGCTCTCTTACTATCCGGTTTTCTCAAACCTTTATACCTAGATATCATGGATATGATTAATGATCAAAATATTAAGCATACGATTTTACCTACACCACCACCAGACTAGCCTTTGATAAGTTATCTAAGTGGTCAGAAACCACTGAAAAATGAATTAGTCCCCGAGAAACTTAATGAGTTAGATGCTTGTTAAACAGTAAGATCATTGAAGGATTCTTCTAAAAACACATGAAATTAATTGATTATCGGTAGAGTTCCACTATAAAAGTTGGCTAGGTATGAAATAAAATCAAATCATTGAGTTATTAAGCTATGAAGGAAGAAAATGAAAATCGATATGTTGTTCAAGTGTACCGTAGAAGACTATATTAACAAAAAAACCTTTGAACAGTAAGAGTTTAGAAAAGAAAAATATTTCAAATGAGTTCCACATCCCATTAACTGTAGACTATACTCCTAAACGCATCAAGAGGAAATTGATGATTCGTTGTATGTTTATGCAAAAAAGGACCTCAAAGCCTGAAAATTAGTGACTTAGATGACAACTCTACTGAGCATTCTACCTGTCAATCAAATGATAGTGAAGGTCTTTTGGAAATCCTCACTGAGCACTCTAAGATCTGAATGCGAAAGTTTTTAAGCGTTCCTAATTGAGATTGTCTGGGTCTAGTGGATCAGTACTGAGCGATCTAATGAAAAAGTGTGTCTTACTATCAAAAGAAGTTGATGCCTAGTTGTGCAAACCACGTAAAAAAAACTCTAGGCAATAAATGAAAAATCAAGGGGACATCTGAAGTTAAAAGGAAAGAATTGAAATAAAATGATGAAAGAGAACTAGGATAAGGTTACTCTTCATCAAGAAAAGTGTTATGTTTGTGCACCTAAGTCATGTTGAATCAAATATTGTTATAATTATGAAAAGAAAATGCAAGAAGAGGCTAGTTTAAGAACAAAAGGGTTTTAATACTGGTAATGGGTGGCAAAACCATAAGGAACAATGCAACACAAGTTAATCATTGCTAATACACTTGTACCTAATACCAGTACAACTTAATGCAGTAAGGAAAATGTAATTCCTGTTAGGCCTAATGATAATACTGGTTAGGGTAAAATGGTTTTTAAAAAAAAAAATTCTGATAGCATCATTTTAATTCTATCAGGTACGTAATGTAAAAACTGGTAGACATAAACCAGTACCTACCCAGTAACTCAAACAATTTTAGTCCTGTAAGACCCTAACTAGGTGAAATACGTTTAAACAAATAGAAGTCGTTTTTCAAAACACTTCAAATTCAAATCCAAATTCATGGTTTCCTGTTAGGAAGACCCATTGTTAGAAATACAGCAAGAATGACTTATTCTCATGCTGTAAAGGGAAATTGGGGCAGTGATGTTAAGACCTCAACAGGTTATAATTGGAGGAGACCAAGACCAAACTCTAATTATAATTGTGGATCTAATTTTGTTAGAACTGTAAATGTTAAAGGACCACAAGGCAGACCCAAGCCTGAAAAGGCTCGGGTCCTTAAGAGAAACTAATTTCTCTTTTACATGTGCAAGATCATCCACTCAAGAACATGGAGGATAGAGGTATATTGATAGTGGATGCTCAGGCACATGACTGGAACAAGGACACCTGGAAAATTTTGAAGAATTGCAAAGGGGATCTGTTACCTTTGGAGTATCAAAGGCTAACATTACTTGTAAAGTAGAATAAAGTTATAGTAATAATAGATTTTTTGATAGTGTGTCTTTTGTAAAAGAACTTGGGCATTTTAATCTTTTCTCAATATCACAAATATGTGATAAGCAGCACAAGGTTCTTTTTACTGAAACTGAATGTCTTGTTGTGTCTCCTGACTTTAAGATGCCTGATGAAAATCAGATACTTCTTAAGGTCCCTAGGCAAAACAATATGTACAGTTTTGATATGAAGACACCTGGTCTCACAAAAGATTATGCTTGTTTAATTGCAAAAGCCACATCTGATGAATCTAAATTGTGGCACAGGAGGTTAGGTCATATAAATTTTAAACACTTAAACAAACTTGTGAAGGGAAACCTTGTAAGAGGTCTACCTTCCAAGGTTTTCAGAAATGACCATACATGTGTTGCCTGCCAAAAAGGTAAGCAACACAAGGCCTCCTGTAAGGCAAAGTTAGAAAGAACCATTACTGTACCATTACACACCTTGCATATGGATCTTTTTGGGCCAACTTCTGTAAAGAGTATTAATCATGCAAGTTATTGCCTTGTAATTACTGATGACTGTACCAGATTTAGTTGGGTATTCTTTTTGGCTACTAAGGATGAAACTAGTGGCATCCTTCAGAACTTCATTAGGCAGATTGAAAACCAGCTTAATCATAAGGTTAAAATCATTAGATCAGATAATGGCACTGAATTTAAGAATAGGGATATGCTTGAATTCTGTGGGAACAAGGGAATAAAACAAGAGTATAGCAATGCCAGAACTCCACAGCAGAAATGGAGTTTGCTAATAAAGAACAGGGACCCTGATTAGGCTGCTATGACTAGTGCTAGCTTACTCACTCTTACCAACTACTTTTTGGGCAACGGCATTAATACTAGCTTGATATCTCTTCAATAGGTAAGAGTTACTAAACCCCCCAAAAAAAAAAAAAAAAAAAAAACAAAAACTCCTTATGAGCTTTTGTTTAGCCACAAACCAATTATTAGCTACATAAGACCTTTTGGTGTCATGTACCAATTTAGATATACTCATAGTGTACTTGGAAAGTTGATGTAAATCAATGAGGAGGTTTCTTTAGTTGTTACTTCACTTAACAGCAAAGCCTATAAGGTATATAATTTAGTAACCAAGAGGGTCGAAGTAAATCTGCATGTAAATTTTCTTGAAGAAAAACCCAATGTGAAAGGAGTAGGGTATAGATGGATGTTTGATATTGATTATTTCACTGATTCTATGAACTATATTCCTGTGTCTTTGGAGAATCAAACTAACCAACCTGCAGGTACTTCAGAAGTGACTAACCCAAATGCAGGTACTTCAGAAGTGACTTCCAGTGTAGGTACATTGCAAACTCCTCATGCAAATGCTTCTGAGAAAGAAGATGAGGATGTGGACCTTATTATTGTACCTACAGCAGTCCAGCATACTGCAGCTGGAACAAGGAAGCCTTCTACAAATTCAAAGAAAGAAGAGTGTTTGACAGAGCTTCAAAACCTTAAATCACAAGAGAATGAGGCTTCTCCTAATGGCATTTCAGAAGATGCTCCTGATATTCTAGCTTTTCGAAAAGAGTTAGATGCAATTTCTCAAAAGCATTTAGGAGAAGCACTTGAAAACAACACTACCAGTACTCCCTCAGTTAATACTGGTAGTGGATCAGTTAATACTGGCACGTTTGATGCATCTCAACATGCTGATTCAGATGATTCAGACATGCCAGAGCTCGAAATCTTCAATAGGCCTAAGCAAGGGATTTTTGATGAAGCTTCTTATAATGAAGAGGGTATGGTCCATGATTTCAACAACTTACCAACAGAAGTAGCTGTTAGTCCCATTCCTACTCATAGGATTCACAACATTCACCCACAAAGACAAATACTTGGCGATCCTAAGTCATCTGTGCAAACTAGAAGCAGAGTGAAGCAAACTTCAGGAGCAACCGTCACTTGTAGTTATGTTCAAAAGGCAGCAAGCAACAATCAAAAGACAACAGCATTGCTTGTTTGCCTGTTTCTTATCTTAGGAGGAACCTAAAAAGATTTTAGAAGCTCTTAAAGATGACAGTTGGGTTGAAGCTCTGCAAGAGAAGTTGTTACAGTTTAGGCTGCAACAAGTATGGATTCTAGTAGATCTACCTCATGGAGCAAAGGTGATTGGAACAAAATGGGTATACAGAAACAAACGGGATGAAAGAGGAGTAGTAGTTAGAAATAAGGCAAGATTAGTGGCCCAAGGTCACAAGACAGGAGGAGGGTAATGACTATGATAAGGTTTTTGACCTGTGTCAAAGAATAGAAGCTATCAGGTTTTTTTAGCCTTTGCCCTCATTTTATGGTTCATAAGTAATATCCAAATGTGATAGTCAAAATGTGCAATCTGTATGGCAGCTATAGCTGAATAGGTGTATGTGTCTCAAACCGTCCTGTTTGATGACCCTGATCATCCACTTAAGAAGGTTTATAAGGTTGTCAAGCTTTATATGTGATTCATCAAGCCTCCTAGAGCTTGGTAATGCTCACTCTATTCCAACATTTCTAGAAGGATCATGGATACATAAGGGTACCATTGACAAGACTTTATTTATTAAGAAAACAGAAGTATATCATGCTTGTTCAAGTGTCTGTTAGATGATCATCATCTTTGGCTCTACTAAGAAAGTTCTTGGTGTGATGAATTTGAGGCATTGAAGAAAGGCAGATTCAAATGATATCTATGGGTGAACTCATATTCTTCCGTTGGAGTTGCAATCAAGCAAAGACTAATGAATTTTTATTTCTCAAGGACAAGTATGTTGCATTGACAAGCTAAAAAAAGTTAGAACCTTGCAAGTGTTAAAAACTGCAATAACCCCAATGTAGCCCAATCTAATCATTAACATAAATATGAGGAAGCTGATGAAGTGGATGTACACTTATACAGATCCATGATAGGTTCTCTCATGTATTTAACTGCCTTTAGGCCTGATATAATGTTTGCAGTATTGCTTAGTTCTGTTCTCGTTTCAGTTACTCTCCAAGACTTCACACCCTTAATGCTATGAAGAGAAAATCTTTAAGTACCTTTAAAGGGCAAGTTTAAAAACCAATTTGGGCTTATGGTATCCTAGAGAATCATCTTTTGACCTAGAAGCTTTCTCAGATAGTGACTATGCTGGCCAATCTTGACAGGAAATCCACAACTGGTGGTTGTCAATTTCTTGGAAAAGCATATTAAGTTTCATTGCAAGCAAAAACAAATCCATTAGTGGCAACTCTCTACAACAGAAGCTGAATAAGTAGCTCTGCAATGTTGCTGTGTACAAGTTGTTGTGGTAAAATACAGAATCAAAATGTTGGACTATGGTTTCAATTTTATGAATACCAAAATCCACATTGATAATGAAAGCACAATATGCATTGTGAAGAATCCGGTGTATCACTCCAAGACAAAGCACATAGAGATCAGACACCACTTTATACGAGATTCTTATGAGAAAAGGCTCTTTAAGGGTGGAAGAAAATTCACACAGACTTCAATGTAACTACCTATTGACACAGCATTTGTGAAGGCCACGGTTTAATATTTCTTAGTGTTAATATTGGTATGATCAATCCAAGCAGCTACATTTAATGAGAAGATTAATGTTAAAGTTAGTAAATATAGTCATACTAAATAGTAGACTTAATATGATAGTTATATTAATTCTATTAGTCATCAGACCTTAGTAGTAATAAGTTTTTTTCAAGACATTTTGTTGGTAAATTTTATGTGTTGCTAACGTTCAGATATACTTATGATTGCATGGAGGATTGGAGCATGTGATTGAAGTTGTGAAAAAAGTTACTTCTGGTATTGGTCCAATTTTAATACTGGTAGTTTAACTATTTAATCCTATGTAAGCAATAGTATAGTTCTGACAATAAATTGTTAATACTGTTTGACCGGTATGTCTTAAGTCTGGTAGGCAATATTTAATCCTGGTAAGCTTAATGCTTTAAGTTCTGACAAATAAATTGTTAAATACTTGATGAGCAGTATCGTAAGTCTGTTAGGTCAATATTAATACTTGTAACTAGTCTTAGTAATGTGTGGTCACACAACTTTGACTTTTCATCTTAATATAATCGTAGATCAAATTGTCGGGGATATTTAAGCAAATCATGATACCAAATTGATATTTTACTGTTTTATCTCACCTCTACAATAGTTATTCCTTCATTAATAAAGAAAGCCTATTTTCTTGGAGGAATAATGAAATCTTATTTTTTCGCATATAAAGTCAATTAGCAGTTCCAATCAGTACTAAGTTACCAAAACGCGTCAAACCCAGTTGATAATACACCATAATCACAACCGTCGTTATCTATACAATATTCAAAGATGGCTTCACTGAAATACTGCGGACAATGCATAACCAAGTGGATTCCTAAAGAAACCTAACAAAGTGCAGGTTTGCAGAGATAGTATACTTCTTAAAAGGCTCGCATATCAGGTATGCCTTGACTCACAATCCTACTATCCATGACTCCCTAGTCAACAGTTTTGGCAGACTACAACTGCCTCAACACTGCTATGGACTCCTATGAGTTGAAGAGCACCATAGATACTATTGAGTATACAATCACTGAGCAACTGTACGAAGTAAGCTTCAATTAGCAGTTGCTTCATGAATTTCTATGGTGCCAAATACTAAAGAATTTTGAGGGAATTGGGAATATAGGAGTATCCAACTGATGTATCTTTTCATTACTTTTTGGAAAAGCTTTTTCACCCCTAATAGCGATTTTTTTGTTCCATCATAATTTAACACTAAAGCATAACGCATAAAAATTTGTGGAAGGGAATCAAATTGGTAGCAGTATTGAAACTGCTGTTGATTTGTCTTCCACAGGCATGGTTTATACTTTTTCAAATTGGTGATTTTTTGATGAAGGTGGCTAATTTGAAAAGTAAAACAAAGTTTTTGAAGTAACCCATTCGCATTTTAACAAATGAGTTTGGAACTTTTAAACTGAAAATAAACACCCTTAATTAGGCAGTGGCCCCCCGCCCCCCCTCTTTGACCAAAAGATTTTTTGGAAACATGAAAAGGGGTTTTAGGGTACCAAGACCTTTATAGCCTGCTATACTGCCTGTTGTTGATCAAAGTGCATGACCAACAAATCTAGCTGAGGATCAACCATCATCTTCTGAACCATTACCATCAACATCTCACCCTAAACCTGTAGCTGAACCTACACCTGTACCTAAACCAAAAACTCACCCGACATCACCTTCACCTGAACCTGACAATGAACCCACTGAGCATACCTTTGACCAACCATCAACTGAACACCAACCACTCTCACCAAGACAGGCACCTGAAGCTCCAAAATCTCAGTATCCTTCTCACCCTCATGTTACCAGAGGCCGATCTTTGACAGCGGACGACCTCCTTCATATGGTTCCCACTTTGATCACAAAGGTTGATAGTTTGGAGACAGAACTCAAGCAGACTAAGCAGACCATGGGGAAAGCTATTGTGAAGTTGGTAAAGAAGGTCAAGAAATTAGAAAATATTCTCCAAAGAAGAAATGTGGTTATAACTACATCAGAGGATGAAGAACTAGAGGATCAGGGGAGGATATTTAAGGACATTGATGATGATCCTCTAGTTTCTTTTTGTGTACTCCTACTGAACCTTCATGAGAGCTCAGGAAGAATAAATCTAGCCCTACAACCTGGAAAGCAGCTAAATATTGGTTGTCAAAGGTTGCTTCCAGAGGTCAAATCAGTTAAATAAGGGTAAAAGATACAAGATGGAGAAAAGATTCAAGGAAAAGACTTTAGAAGACATTAATACTGGCTTTGAAGAAGTTAATACTGGTGGCTTAGTTAAATACTAGGTGCTTAAGGATTTAGTACTGGTAGTCAAGTGGAACCAGTTAGTTCTGATAGAGGCAAAGGGAAGTGAAAAGCTCAAATGATTTGTTTGAAGAGACTCAAGCTCCCAATAAAAAAAAAAAAAAAAAAAAAAAAAATAATTGGGAAGAACTAAAGAACAAATTCAACAAGGAAGAAGCTAGTCTTAGTCAAAAGCCCAAGAATTGCATAAACTAGAAGAAGAAGAACTGCCAAACAGAGTTACATTTGGGACGCATTATAGCTAAAAATGTTGGCAGAAGAAGAAGAGTTAACTGAGCAACAAAAGCAAAGAAAAGCTCAAGTTCAGTTTGAAGCTCAACATTATACTGAAGAAGATTGGGATGCTATTAGAGCTAAGCTTGAGGCAAATGCAGAGTTAGCAAAAAGTGTTATAGCAAAAGATATGTCTGAAGAAGACTTTGCAAAGAGAATGGTGGACTTGGTAAATCCAAAGAACAGAAATACTTTGCAGAAGAAAGGGCAAAAGCAAAAAGAAGTTAAGCCAATGACTCAGTCACATTGATGATTTACATTCAAATTCTGAAGAATCAAATGAACATGGAAGCTTTCTCAGTTGAAAGAAGTTGGAATTGAGAGATTAAAGAAGAATTTTGATAACCGGTTAAGCAAGTTGACTACATTGTTTCCTATATCTCAAAGCTAACAAAAGGCTAGTTGAAAAGATTTGGAGAGAAGTTTTCAGACAAAAACTACTAAAAGGCAAAAGATTGATGATAAAGATGCATAATCTACAGAAGAAAAGGAAAAAGAGCCGGTAAAGAAAATGGGAAAAAAAGGAAACAGATAGCAAGGAAAGGTTGACACACTTGCAAGGATGAAGCTGAAAAGATGAAGCTATGAAGAAGATGATTCTATTCAGTTAATAAATGTTCCCAATTAATCCAGTTCCTGAGTAGCTGTTTAAATCCCCTAGTATAGCAACTAAAGATCATCAAGGCAAGGCAAGAAAGGTTAAAGCAATATTACGAGAAAATGGTAACGATAAGGGTTTATATGAGCTTGGGAGCCATGCTTAAAGAAATATCAAGAGAAGATCTTACATAAATTGTACAGGGTGTGATGAAGAGATATGGTACAGAGGGTCCAACAGATGATTATGAGAGGGTGTTTTGGGAAAACTTGAAGACAATGTTTGATGCACCACTAGTACTGATTAGTTTGGAGCTTACCAGGTCAACAAAAGATACAAAGTTGAGAGACAGATGAAACCTACAGAGTGCATTGTTTGAACCTAGACCACTGATATTTATATGTTAGCCAAAAGAAAATATCCTTTATCATCTAATGTAGTCAAATAAGCTGAAAATGAAGCTTCTAGATGTAATGATGAATGAGGATGTTAAAAAAACTTTTGAAAATGGTGGAGAAGCAAGAGTAATAGAAAATGATGGAGTTGTCTGTTAGATTGGAACATAATGTTAGGTAGCTGTGAAGCTATAGGTAGGTAAGAGAGAAGTGTTTGAGTGTTATGGCTAACCACCTACCCCTCAAATGGTCATCAATTCACCATGTCTAACAGACATAAGGACTGGCTAGTCCAGGAGCAAACGGCTCTTGATAAAGACTTCTCAAATCCGTTTATGGCTGACAATTTGCCAAAAATTGTATGGTTATCAAACTCACATATCTGTTTTGAGTGAAGAGATGGCTAGCCCACAGTTATATGCTTAGATGGTAAGGTTGTTGAAAAACCATAACTAGTCACATGAGATTTATGGGCTTTTATGGTAGAAGACAAATTGGCAAATCCATATTAGTTGGTTGACACTTTACCAAAAAGTGGATGGTACTCAACTCACCAGAGTTTCATGTACAAAGATTGAAATGGTAATCAATCCACCAAGGAATTTACCTTTATCTAGGTGCCAAAGGATTGACAGCCCTTTAGCAACGGCTACAGTAACGGCATAACAAATACTTTCAAGGCTGTAATGATTGCCAAAAAACAATAATGGTATTCATCTCACAATGTTTCATGTACTAGAGAATTGAAATGGTTTTATCAAGTCAACCAATGACATGCACCTTTCTGGTGGCCAAAGACTGACTACTCCAGAGTTTAATTGCTACCTGGTAAAGAGACACCAAATCCAATTAAAATTTTCCAATGATTCACCTCCTCACAGGAGTAGACACACCTGAAGTGATAAGAGAATAGACTGAAACTTTATGATTTGATGGAACATATAGTCAATGTTGGCTGCGTATTCAAGTGTTGCAGAAGAGAAATGACTTGGTTGTATTGTAAGTGTTGATAATATTCTAGAAGATTAGTTGCCTAGCAAAGATAAGGTAGAGATTCAATTCAAAGGTTTGCAGTTCAAGAATAATTCCAAAGATAATGCTCACAAAATCCTCAAGAAGCTTATAATGAAGACACTCAAAGAAACTTGAAGATCACAAGTAAAGTTCAAGTTAGGGGAGGATTGTTAGGAATTATTGTAAATATACTAAGTCTGTAGTTTAGAAGAGTTAAGTCTGGTAGACCATATTTAAGTCCTGCCAGTACAAAAGTTAAGTATTGCAAGTACTATAGTTATAACAAGGTCTTGAAGTTAATTCTGTTTTATGTTAACAAATAGTGATAATAGTTTATCTTTGAATATCATTAGGAGATATCTTAGGAAAGGGTATGCATTTCCTTCAACATGATTTGGTAAAGCCTATAGGGTTTCCTTGTTGTATAAAAGGAACCCTACGGCATGAGTGGTTTTAGGTTTCCAAACCAAATAGAAATCAATATCAACTATACGAAGTTATTTTAGCAATTGTTATCCTTCTTAGTACTTGTGTTAAGATCTCGCACTTAGCACATCGTATTCATAGTCATTGTCTCTCTACAATGATTTGGATTTATTTCAATTAGGCTATAGTCTTACAAAGGCTAAATCATAACCAATAATATGGACCTAACATGATAATTGTAAGTGTTACAATTATTACCACTTATGATGAAGGTATTTAGACTATTACATTCTGCCATAACTACTTTGAATGTTTCACTGGTGGTGTCAAAACATCATATGAGTTGACCTTTAAAACTCCAATAACATCACATATGAATCTATCTCCACTCCAACAAAGTCCACCTCAGTCTTTTTCAGAATTGCCAATGCTTCCATTTCTGTTACCACTGGGGCCTTCCCAATAATAGCACAGAAACCCTCCAAAAACTAAATACTACCAGATACCAATTAATACAGAAAATTTCCCATATGTCATTTATCCTAAAAATACCCTCCCACACAGCACACAACAATCCATCCAACCCACCCAAAACAACATCTACCTCCATACCCACAAAAATCTCACCAATAAACCACAATCAATAACATCTTCCACAATAAAACTGCCCCATCCTACCACTCCATCCCCAAACGCAAACGTCTACCAGACAATAGATCCCAACCAGGTTAGAACACCCTCATACCACTCTCCAGCTTTAAGCACTTACTCCCTTGCGACGAAGCCACCCCCCAATCCCCACCAACTCGAAAAATATCCCATCCCATCCAAGTTCTTATCATCTCGTTCCATGACACCATAACCCTTTTAATAGTAGACAGACCCTTCACCACTACCCACATCACGAACACTACACCCACCCAACACCAACAATGAACAAAAAACCCCATCTTTTGAATTAACCCTCTTCACATACACGCCAGCCCGCAATCCACTTTCACAACTTACGCCCACAAACACTACAAAGCCCCACATCATCCACCATGATATCATGCAAAGATTCAATATATTTCCC
This sequence comes from Tanacetum coccineum, assembly GCA_026074375.1. NCBI lineage: Eukaryota > Viridiplantae > Streptophyta > Magnoliopsida > Asterales > Asteraceae > Tanacetum > Tanacetum coccineum. The sequence goes on from BQNB010018575.1 coordinate 45,251, forward strand.
ATACAGCCTACAACAACTCCAGACTATACCCCATCACCCGCCTTTCGACCTTCCCCTATTGAAACCCCACCCGCGCGGACTACGCGACCCTACCCTTAAGCTTAGAATAGCGTCTTTATGGGGTAGTTAGTCATTTAACATCTCTATTGAATCGATAGACGAGATAACAGTAACGAAATTCACATCAGGTGTTTGATGAAAATGAAACAACAACAAATTATTACACCTGCTATTTTCGATAAAATCGCGCCGCCATCACCGTACTTCCCTATCTATCACACTCAACGCCAACAGAGAGCACAAATGAAGGTCCATCACCCTAACTCATTCAAAACAACAACACCTACCACGGAAAAAAATTCCCACCCGACTCCAACACCCTCTCCTAATACCCGACCCGATACTTAATAAAACAACCCTAAACAAATTCAAATGTCATCAACGCCACAAAAAGCTTAACAACTATACCAATATCTCAAACCCCAACAACCACTACCTGAATGAGTTAACAACACCTCCAAAATGCTTACAACAACACCATATTATCCCACCCACTTAACTTTATAAACGCCTCCCAAGTCACCCTATAAATCCTAGGTCCCCCCTCAAACAAAACAAAACCCTCCTCTACTAAACCCATAGCTCCCCGCCCCCGTACAACCACGACCCTTTTTAAACCAAACTATTACCTACACTCCTACTAACATCTCTACAGAGTTCCATACAACTAATAAAAGCGAAAAAAGGTTAAATTAAAAATTTTCGTAGAAGGAACACCAATATCAAAAACGATTCTCATTTCAGGAGTGACGTTAGGAACAGATATGAGAACTATTCGTGAAGTCACAAAGAATGCACACCCTCGGTAAGATCCTTTTTTCTAATCATTGTATCCCCAGGGTAATGTAAAATAAACTCCACCCATTCAATTACCTATTAGACTCATTTATACATAAAACCTGGCCCTCCCCTATCCAAAGTAAGACCAACCCACCGACTCCCCCCTCACAACCCATAACACAAACACCTGACACCCATATACCTTCCATCAAACATTATATACACAAACGAGCAAATAATACACCCACTAAAGTCTACTCCTGCGTCTAATAACATAAATCTTTCTACTTCTTGTTACGCATAACGAATCCCGGATAAATATTATCCTATGTTATATGAACCTACCGACGCTAAAAAATCAAAAACAGTTTACTCAAACATATCATAAAACGATCCACACATCGCCTACAGGATCCGTCCCCACATAGCTTTTTAGCCGCCCCATATCAACTCACGACCAATCAACCTAAACGCTTTACCACCCTAATACATTTTAGAAACCCACCCCTTTCAAAGATTCATCCCACTCATCCCCAAGCCCCAAAAACCGACCAACCCCACATGACTCCACCTGAATAAACATCCCACGCTCCTAATATCCACCTAATAAGCACCCTGAATGTCTTCTCATCTTTTAACCCTTGACTACAAGAATATCATTATACCAATTTATGTATGTCGTGGTTGTCTATCTGATTTCTAGTATTACGATTACTCATACCCTGATATATTCGAGATTACTATGGTTCTTACCATCTGGTCTTCTCAAACCTTTATACCCAGATATCATGGATATAATTAATAACAAAGACATTGAACATAAAAGTTTTAGAATCTAAGACTTCTAGATGAGTCTATCTTTGCAGAGTTAGATAACTCATTATGGATCATACCGAAACCACTGGGAAGTGAACCAGTCCTCGAGAAACTTAATGAGTTAGATGCTTGTTAGATTGTCAATTCCCCCCCCCAAAATTTTCTGGTTATTATGCTGCAAATGTAAATATCAAAGAATGTGTATTTCTTTGTTAGAACTTGTACCAAATAAGTCATGATATTCTTATTATGTGTTGTCTTGTAAATGTTGATAGAATGGCTCTCAAGAGGACATCAACATCTACAGCACCACCCATGACTCAGGCCGCTATTAGGAAACTAGTTGCTGATAGTGTTGCCGCAGCTCTAGAAACTCAAGCTGCTCTAACATGGGCCCGATCTGACAATACTACTAGGAACACCGACCAAAGAGACACTCCTGTAGCACGAAAATGTTACCTGCAAATAGTTTTATGAGTTCGCCAACCTTTCAATTTCAAGGTACAAAAAGGAGCTGTTAGTCTCGATCCCCGCTTTGTTTGAACAAATTGAAACGGTATTTTCCCGTAGTAACTGTACCGAGGACAGCAAAGTGAAATTTGCTACTAGTACTCTGACCGAGGATGCTTTGTCCTGGTGGAATTCATTCGCCCAGCCTATTGGAATAGAGGAAGCTTACAAGACCACCTGGTCTGAATTGAAGAAGCTCTTAACAAAGAAGTATTATCCTCGAACTGAGGTCAAGAAAATAGAGGATGAATTTTACAGTCTGACTGTAAAAGGGAATGATCTTAAGACTTACGTTAGAAGATTTCAGGAGTTGGCAGTCTTATGTCCAACTATGGTACCAAATTATGAGAAACTTATGGAAGTCTTCATCGGGGGATTACCCCGAAGTATTGAAGGAAATGTTACCGCTTCAAAGCCTTAAACTTTGGAGGAAGCCATTACCATAGCCCAGAGGCTAATGGATCAGGTAACAAAGCACGGTTCTATGCAAGGAACCAATGATCACAAATGAAAGTTTGATGATAGAAGAAACTTCACCAACAATAACTACCACAATAACTGCAACAACAACAACAACCGCAACAATGATCACCACCAACAGCAGAATAGAAGGCAAGAAGCCGTCAGGGCTTATGCTGCCACCCCAACTGAAGACAGTAGGTATACTGGAAACCTTCCCTTGTGTAAACGATGCACCCTGCATCACACAGGACCTTGCACTGTCAAGTGTCAGACTTGTAACAAGGTGGGCCACCAGACCAGGAACTGCAAAAACAAAGGGCCAGCCACTGGAAGCAACCTACAACCAGTGTCAGTAACTTGTCATGCCTGCGGGGAAAAAGGGCATTACAAAAATCAGTGCTCAAAAGCAAACAACAGTGCCCACGGAAGAGCATACTTGCTGAGAGACAAGAACGCTCACCAAGACCCAAACGTAGTCACGGGTACGTTCCTTCTAAATCAACATCTAGCTAGAGTATTATTTGATTCAGGAGCCGATAAAAGTTTCGTATCCATATCTCTTGCTTCCATGCTTAATATCCCACCAATTACATTAGATACCACCTATAACATTGAAATGGCCGATGGAAACCTAGTAGGCACTAATACCGTTATCCAGGGTTGCACCCTGATTTTGTTAAACCAACCCTTTGAAATTGACCTCATACTGACTAAACTCAACATCGTCATTGGTATGGATTGGTTATCCAAGTATCATGCTAGAGTTATCTGTGATGAGAAAGTCGTCCACATTCCCATCAATAGTGAAACTTTGATCATCTGAGGTGATCGAAGTAAAACCCGACTAAGCCTCATATCTTATATAAAAACCAAAAGATATATATCCAGGGGATATCAAGTTTTCATAGCCCAAGTAATGGAGAAGAAGTCAGACGAAAAACGACTATAAGATATACCGGTAGTTAGAGAATTTTTGGAAGTTTTTCCTGAAGATCTACCCGGCCTTCCTCTAGTTCGCCAAGTAGAATTTCAAATCGATTTAATGCCAGGAGCGGCACCAGTAGCCCAAGCACCTTACAAATTAGCTCCTTCAGAAATGCAGGAATTATCAGATCAACTACAAGAGTTAGCAGACTGAGGTTTTATCCGACCAAGAACTTCACCTTGGGAAGCTCCTGTCTTATTTGTTAAAAAGAAAGACGGGTCTTTCAGAATGTGTATTGATTACTGGGAGCTGAATAAACTCACCGTAAACAATCGTTACCCAATACCCAGAATCGATGACTTATTCGACCAACTCCAGGGTTCGAGTACTTACTCAAAGATTGACTTAAGATCAGGCTATCACCAACTGAGAGTCAGGAATGAAGATATTCCCAAGACTGCTTTCAGAACACGATACAGACACTACGAATTCCAAGCGATGCCATTTGGTTTAACTAACACGCCTGTTGTGTTCATGGATCTCATGAACCGTGTATGTAAACCATACTTGGATAAATTTGTGATAATGTTCATCGATGATATTCTCATCTACTCTCGTAACAAAGAAGAACACACATATCACCTGAGAATAATCTTAGAATTACTCAAAAAGGAGAAATTGTATGCCAAATTCTCCAAGTGTAATTTCTGGATCAGTGTCGTGTAATTTCTTAGGCACGTAATTGATAGTCAGGGATTTCACGTTGACCCCACCAAGATTGAAGCAGTTAAGAACTGGGCATCTCCTACCACACCCACAGAAGTACGCCAATTCTTAGGACTTGTCGGCTACTATCGGAGATTCATCGAAGGTTTTAAAAAAATTGCAAAGCCTTTGACTGTATTAATCCTGAAAAACAAGAAGTATATCTGGGGAGAAGCCCAAGAGTCGGCCTTTCAACTACTAAAATAGAAGCTATGTGAAGCTCCAATATTAGCATTACCAGAAGGAAATGACGATTTTGTCGTTTACTGTGATGCATCACTCCGAGGTCTGAGAGCGGTGTTAATGCAAAGAGAAAAAGTTATTGCATATGCATCTCGACAACTCAAGCCTCATGAAGAGAATTATACCACACACAACCTTGAATTAGGAGCAGTAGTATTCGCTCTTAAAATTTGGAGACACTATCTGTATGGCACAAAGTATACTGTGTTCACTGATCATAAAAGTCTTCAGCATATCCTTGATCGGAAAGAATTGAACATGAGACAACGCCGTTGGTTAGAATTGCTTGCAGATTTCGATTATGAGTTCGCTACCATCCTGGGAAGGCAAATGCTGTAGTAGATGCCTTGAGCTGGAAGGAACGAATCAAACCACTCCGAGTTAGAGCATTAGTCATGACCCTTCACCCAAAATTACCATCACAAATCCTCGAAGCCCAAACCCAGGCGATCAAAGAAGAAAACATCAAAGCTGAGAACCTACGAGGAATGGACAAAGCATTTGAAGTACGTCCTGGTGGAACCTGATGTATCAAGAACCGAAGTTGGTTACCACTCTTTGGTAATTTGAGGGACTTGATCATGCATGAATCCCATAAATCAAAGTATTCCATCCACCCAGGTTCTGACAAGATGTATCAGGATCTAAAGAAACTCTATTGGTGGCCTAATATGAAGGCAATCATCGTTGAGTATGTTGGCAAGTGTTTAACATGCTCTAGAGTTAAAGCAGAATGTCAGAAGCCATCCGGCTTACTAATACAACCAGAGATTCCTACATGTAAATGGGAAAGAATAACGATGGACTTCGTTACAAAACTACCCAAAACATCAAACAGACATGACACAATTTGGGTCATTGTAGACCGCCTTACCAAATCAGCACATTTCATCCCTACCAGAGAGACAGCTAGTATGGAAACCCTTACAAGATTGTATATAACGGAGATAGTTTCACGGCATGGAGTGCCGATATCCATCATATCAGATCGTGACAGTCATTTCACATCCAGATTCTGGCAGTCAATACAGAATGCTTTGGGTACTCAATTAGATATGAGTACGGCATATCATCCTGAGACCGATGGACAAAGTGAAAGAACCATCCAAACACTTAAAGATATGCTTTGAGCCTGTGTTATAGATTTTGGAAAAGGATGGGAAAGACACTTACCAGTGGTAGAATTTTCTTACAATAACAGTTACCATGCCAGTATTAAGGCAGCACCATTCGAGGCACTTTATGGTCGAAAGTGTCGATCACCTGTCTGCTGGGCCAAAGTTGGAGATGTTCAACTCACGAGACCAGAGATAATCCATGAAACCACCGAAATATAGTGCAAATTCGACAATGCTTACAAGCTGCAAGAGACCGACAAAGGAATTATGCCAATGTAAGGCGAAATCCTTTGGAATTCAAAATTGGAGACCGTGTTATGTTAAAAGTGTCACCTTTAAAAAGGTGTCATCTGATTCAGATAAGCGCGGAAAGATTAAATCCTCGGTACATTGGACATTTAGAAGATCCTTAAAAAGGGTTTGGCCCATCGGATACACATTTGAATTCCTAAAGAACTCGCACTAATGTCCAAGTACCCTTTTTTTCCCCACCCCATGTTCTGAGAATCAAAGAAATACCTATCTGATGAATCCCTTGTCATTCCAATGAAAGAGTTTCGACTCGATGACAAACTTAATTTTATGGAAGAACCAATGGAGATTATGGATCAAGAAGTCAAGCAACTAAGACAAAGTCGTATCCCCTTTAGTCAAGTAAGATGGAACTCTAAAAGAGGACCAAAATTTACGTTGGAACGCGAAGATCAAATTTGTGTCAAATATCCACACCTGTTTCTAAACATCACTCCCACATCTAACTAAATCTCGGGACGAGATTTCTTTTAAGGTTGGGAGTTGATTCGATTGATAGTATATATATAATAATAAAGGAAAATAATCAACCAATTGCCTTTGATCAAGGATTGGTTAATAATTCTCAAATTAAAATATATATTTAACGAAATGTTGATTCTCCTCCAGGACGTACTGTCATCAACGAGTGGGTGCATGGATATATAGAATGACGAATTGATAATCGATGTTTGAATTGACTGAGGATATGATTGGTTTTTCTATTTCTACAAGTTAAATATGCAAAAACGATTAAATAATACTAAAATGAAGCTATATGACTTAAACACTAAAACGTGCACGAAAAACGAGGGTCAAAAACCTAAATTACACAATTTAGACCCTAGAATGAATTTTCACTTAAAATTGGTACTAAGTGACTAAAAATGAAGTTTAAAAAAAACTAGATCGAAAACGGAGTTAGTTAAGACCAAAAACGAGTCAAATCAAAAACGGGGTTTGAATCCCGTTCTTTAAAAAATGAATTTTTGAAAAAATAAACCTACGAAAACTTTAACAATTTTCCTAGATACTATATGAAAATATAAATTTTTTTAAAAAAAAAAGTTTATATTTTTCTGACTTTTATTTTATTTTTTATGATTTTTTTTAGTTTTTAAAGAAAACAAATTATAAAAAATACTAAATGTTTATAAAAAATATGGAAAAAAAAATTACTACGCAAAATTAGTTGAGAGCTTGAATGGTCCCTTATGAAAATAAAAAAGTTAGCACATCTTATTGTGTATAGCTGCGTAAATAGCTATGACTGTTTAATAGGCTTTTGGGCCTAAAAGGGCTTTTGTGTATTGTTGTTGCACGTCTTACGCAAAAGGACCCCAAGTTTAAGAAGGGCGCCGGGATGTTGGTAGTGGGATTTGTGTTAAAATTGTTGGTTGAGGGAGGTAGAGGTCCCGAGTTCGAGCCCTAGCTCACTTGGGGCTTCCCTCCTTCCCAACAGTTTTTGTTTTTGCAATTTTTTTTTTACAACTTTTATATAATATACACAAAAATAAGATTTTCATAAACTATTATTTTTATAAAGTATGAAATAAGCTGGAAAAAAGCAAGAACAAACTGGCAAATGGGCTTTTAAGCTAAATGGCTTATTTTTTTTCTTCTTTTTTTTTGGATTTAAAAAGCTACAAAGGAAAACAAGGCTGGAAAAATAGTATGATTATCTGCTGAACTCACACTACATAAGCTAAAACAATCCTAATAAAGCAAATTGGAAAGGATAAATAAACTCATAAAAGCTTATATAGGCTCACTGACTTAAAAAAATAACAATAAATCAGACATTTGGGGCACTTTGGGGCTTAATAATAAAGCCCTAAAAAGAAACTTTATGGCTATTAGCTATAGAACCTAAAAAAATGACATTAAAAAAACTCTAAGAAAAAGCAATTTTAAAAAAGCATTTTTGAAATCAAAATAAGCTAATAAATAACTTAAATCAAGATTTCACAAAATAGGTTAATTGTCTATCTCTTTTGGGCCTTTTTACCTCAATATAGCTAAGCAAAGAGCGAAATAACAAACTCACAGATATTTAAACTGATCACAATAGAGCAGATAAGATCAATAAAGCAAAATTATAAATAATTACAAATAAGCCAGAATATGGCTTTTAAAAAGACAGCGAAGCTCCAGGGGACAGTCTTAGCCAAACGGCTGATGTGGGCGTTTTTTAGAGACTGAGTAATAATATGAAAAAATTGATTTTAATGGAATGAGGCTAATCAGCCCTTGAAGGGTGGCCTATGGGCTTATATCATAAGAAACTCAAAGAGTTTGACTCACAGTAATAAGTGAGAAAAGAGCGTTGGAAAGCTCATTCACACTAGCATGTGTGTTTAGTGAAAATGGGCAAAGGACTCTATGCAGGCATCTTTTTCAGCAAGAAAAAACAGATTAAAGCTTGAAAATAAGCTAATTCAGTTTAAGCTAAGGGACAACAATGGCTTATGACTTTTTTAAATTCAGAAACATGAGGAATGTCTTTGGCTTATCTTAAAATTGAAGCTTAAATAGGTGACAGTTTACACAATAAGTTAACTTGACAGATTATTGGTTAAAATTTCAAAACACAAAATGCACTTTATACATATACTTACCCTATTGCATACAAAAACATTTAAAAATGTCATTTCAATAACTTTTGGTCTAATACACACTTAAAGCTAAAACTCAAAATTAAGCTATTCTAAAAAGCAAATTACACCAGATTCTAATTTTAGCTAAATTAACCTTGGATTTAAATTTTTTTTCTTATAAAAACTTTCTAATTCTTACTAGACCTAAACTAAGCTAATAGAATCTAACTTGGTGACCTCAACCCATTACAAGTCCTTTTTGCCCCATTTTACCTATTGTCCCAAACACCCCTTTATTTGGCTTTTTAAGCTGATTAAGGGTTAATTCGGCTATGGGTCTTAAAGACAGAAGCTTAAACATAAATAATAAGCATTAATAAGCATAATGACATAAACAATAAGCATGAATAAGCTAAAATTAAGCCAATTCAGAAAATAAGCTTATATTGAAAGAAAATTCGACTTACAAAAACCCTTTGCTCAAAACAAGGGTGAATAAGCTGTAAAAAGCTTTGTTTACAAGCTCCAGCTGGTATTGTCCATAAGCCCTTACATTTTTGGCTTATCATCCAATTTATAAGCTGTGGTAATTTTTTTGTAGATTTTTTTTGATTTTTCTTAACTGATTTAGCCTTTTTTAGTTTACTTAATCAAAACAGCTTATAAATAAGCTTAATGAAAGCTTCTTAAACACAAATTGACAACTTACAACTTGGAATTAAAAGATTGGATTTTAACTTCAAAACCTCAAATTTTCATTAATCTCTTGAAAAACAATACAAAGCTGAAATTTAAAGAGCAATAAGCTGTAAATACTTAAAAAAAATGACAAATAAATTAAAATTAAGCTAAGTTATGATAAGTTATATTAAGATGCCTTAAAAGGCTTACAAGAGGAACTATTTATAGCCGAAATCTTTTTTTTGGACTTCTCAGCCTGTGCTTCTTTTGTGAGAGCTTCTAACGATGTTGTTAGTTGTGTGAGAACAAATGACACAACTCAATCTTGGCCTCATTCACTTATGATTCTTTTTGTCATCACAGCCGTCGAAAGCTCTTGAATACTGGTTGTAAGGATTGCCTTGTTGGCAGTCTTATTAGCTGGGGGAGTGGTGGTGGATGAGGGTGAAGTCATTACCCATGGGGTAATTTAGGTTGCAGGTTAATAAGGGTGAAGAAGAAATCGTGACTTGGTTTGGGTTTAAAATTGGCGGGAAATAAGGTTATAGAGTGACAGGGTATATGTTTGTATGGTTGCCAACTTTGGTCCCTCATGGTTATGTGTTGAATTGCAAATCAAGTCATTGTGGTGTTATATTTTGGGGGATCTGACAACTCAGCACTCAACTATCTTATTGTGTTATTACAAAGTAAGTCCTTTTGGTAATACAACTTTGGGGACTTGGCAGATTTGTCCCTAAAGTTGTATTTTCTAGTAAATTGCAATTTCAGCCCTTGTCTTTTTTTTTCTTCTTATAATACAAATTTGAGGTTTGGCAATATGGGTCCTTCAAATTGTATTTTTCTGATTCAGCTTCTCAAAGTTGACTCTGACTTTGACTGGGTTGACTTTTCTATTGACTTTTTGACTTGGTTGACTTTTTGGCTTAGATTTGTCTTCGTCTTTTCACACTTTTCCATTCCGTGCTCAATTTTATCGTTTTTGGCTTTGTTTTTCGTCCTTTTGTGAATATCCGTTTCCTGCACAACACAAATGCAAAACAAACATATATTTGGCAGTTTTTTGTCTGTTTTTGGTCATTTAAGTTCGTTTTTAATAGAAAAAGGTATGTGTAATTAAGCATATACCAGGAGACTACAACAACCCACAATTTTCCTTTATGTAATTATCCATCTATTAAGTTAGATGTAATTTTCCCCAGTGTAATTTCCATCTATTAAATTAGATGCAACCATTTCCATAGGAATATTTTTGCTTTATTCCATTCATAATGTAACATAACTTACATAACCAAAGTAAACGTGCTCACGTAACCACCAATGCCAATTTCATCAACGTTTATATCAAGTAAACGTTATAATATGTCATTTTTACCTCATACGTTATCTATTTAACGTACTATTCATAACGTTTATTATAAAACGAATTTATACGTTAACGTTTATATCAAAACCCCGACTACATATAGTGATTTTATACAAACCAAAAAGTACAAACTTATAATACATGTGTACAAGGTTACAATGCATAATATTTGAATTATATTTTCCTCCAAAACCCTAGTACAACTCTCTAAAGCTCTAGGTACAACCCGATTAAGCACAATATTCAAATAAGCCATTTTCCCTCCAAATACTTATGAGATTTCGTACCACCTTTCTAGCATAGATTACAAGTCTTTTTAGCATCACATTTAAACTAGTTTTTCCCTCCATCTCACTCCACACACTCGACTTAAACCTTAACCCTAACCAGAAACCTTAAACAACCCGATACCCCTTAACTAGTGTCGAACCAAGCCAAAACCTAGCAAGCATACTCCACCATGATGCACCACCTTGTCTAGCACCTTGTCACCACCTTGCCTAGCTCCTTGACCTACTCGTAGCAAAACACCTTGTCACCTACATGTATAACCGAACCCCTCTCCACCTCTCAACACCTCTCCAAGATAGTCCTTGCGGTAGAGCTTATAATAGTCTATCCTAGCAAACCCTTGCCACTACTCTTCATATCTTGGCCACCACTCCACACAACTTGGCCACTACTCTTCCTTGGCCTATATATATACACGAAACACATACACATTTACAAACACCTAATTTTATCAAACACACTCACGTGCTCTTGACCTATTTTGAACCAAAGAAGAAAAAGAGAAGATCTTTAATCCATTTAGAAGCCAAGCTAAGAAGGAAAGAAGTCCTTGATTCATCTCCTAAAGTTTCAGGTTATATTTGCTCATTTTGATCCATTTCACCCATTCGTGTACTAGTAAGCTTTTCACTCATTCAATAAGCTCTTGTATTGTTTTAAATCTTTTATAAGCTCTTATGCACTTTCTTGATCACATAGAATAAAGCCTTTAAACCCTAAACCTACTTATTTGGTTTTCCTAAACCAAAAACGCACCCTAAAACCCTAAAACCTTATTTTCATAAACCCTAATAATCTATAAGCCATAAGCTGACCTAATAAGCTATTCTAATAAGCTCCTTTATCATTTTTATAAGCATTAAATCAAACCTTAAAAGCTCAAACCCATCGGGTTAAGATTTTAAAACCAAACGTGCCCATTTTGGATTTTTAAGCTCATAAGCTTTAAGCTTGTAAAACTTACTTACTTTAGCTTATAGTAATAAGCTATATGCTGCAAATTGATTTTGAGATCAAAAATACAAAGATTATGGAATTTGGACTAAAAACACAAAACATTTCATGCATAAGGGTATATATTGTAACTTTTGAAATTATTAAACTTTCGGGCCAAAAGTGTAATTATCCTAAAGTTAAAACCACAAGGGTTTGTTTTGCCAATTTCCAAAGTTATAGGTTTAATATTTTAAAAATATAATTAATGGGTTAAAAGTGTGAATTAATATATACCAAGGGTATATATTATCATTTTCGTATTCTCAAAGGTATAAAATGTAATATTTTTATATTAATTATAAAAATATATTTAAATATTATAAGACTCGATTTTATTAAAGCCAGACACATTTGTCGTTATCATTCGTCGATCGAAACACTATAAAATAATTATGTTATATATTTAACATTATTCTATCATCCTACTACGCTTTTAAAGAAAACTTAAAAAGAATAAAATCCTATCTAATTAACTACTAACGTATCATGTTATACGGAATTTCTTGTAAGGAGGCTTTCATTTATTTTTCTTTTTTTTTTTTTTTTTTTTTTTTTTTTTTTTTATTTTTTTTTTTTTTTTTTTTTTTTTTTTTTTTTTTTTTTTTTTTTTTTTTTTTTTTTTTTTTTTTTTTTTTTTTTTTTTTTTTTTTTTTTTTTTTTTTTTTTTTTTTTTTTTTTTTTTTTTTTTTTTTTTTTTTTTTTTTTATTTTATTTTTTTTTTTTTTTTTTTTTTTTTTTGGTAAGACATTTTGGACGAGTTGGGGTATTTTTGATTTAAAGTGTTCTAGCTCCTCAAACGCTTTTACTACATGACCTCTGGATTATGATAGCCCAGCAGTGATACGATGTTTTCACAAAAATAATTAAACCAAATCATTTACGTTAAACTTTATGAAATAAAGTTTTGAACAATCAAACTAAGACTTGACATATTACCCCAGGTTGCATGACGGGGTGTATCTTCCATTTGAATTAAATTTCAAATCAATCAACTATCTTATCAGGTGAGTTCATAGTCCCACCTTTACATGTTTTCTAAACCCCGTGGGGGGATACATGCTATAAACCATGAATACAAATATTATTGCCTAAGTTTACTCACTGCAGTTCATTTATTCATGAACCATTAATCTCTTGCCGGTAAACTCGATTAATGGTAGATTGATCTATTTGGGATGACGATTTCCCATTTGTGTTTACATGTACATGAGGTAATCAAACGCACTATATTTAAGAATAATGGGTAACTTTGGCAAGTTACCTTTCCAAGAGGACATTTGTTCCTCAATAATGTCGCTGAGGTGATTTCCATGTTAACGTGTTGTTGTCATGAGCTTAGGGCAATAATACTGTTTTCCATGATAATTGTAATTGTACAATTATTACCACTTATGATGACTTGTATTCAACTATTACATTTCAAACCTGTGAATTTCACTCAACCTTTTTGTTGACTCTTTTAGCATGTTTATCTCAGGTAATTGAGTCATCTATGGCACGGAGTGGCATTGGACTTGAGGACGTCCAAATTTATTATCATTCAACCTTTATGTTTTAAATGTATTTTGGGACCTTCTTTGTAAAACTCTGATATATTATTGAATGATAACTAAAATTTCCAAAACGTCTCGTTTGAGTCGTTTTCTATGATTATGACTGTTGATTCATGAAGTAATACCCCAATTTAGCTTCTGCTGCTATATGTCAAATAAGGGGGTCTTACAGATTGGTATCAAGAGCCGAGGTTATAGAGAACAAGGTTAAAACCTAAACTATAACCATTTTCCATCCAAGAAAGTCCTTCGTGCCACTACATTTCCTGAATAGTATGTAAAGATACATAACGTTTATATAAATACATTCTGTATTTTACACTGGGTTGTTACAGAATTATGTCTACATTCCACCCATTTTATTATCCATTCCTATCTGATTCTATATTGAGGATGCTTTTTTCCTTTACAACTACTCTACGACTATATCCCAGCTTTATCCAGTACTATTCCCCAGCCCTAACGGGAAACACTTCTTATGATCCTTAAGAGGACTTGCTAAAGGATCTTTTGGGATCAGCTAAGCCATATCACCTTTACTAAATGATCCATATATGGTAGGTTCATGCATAGGCTTTATAGTGCTACTAATGTATGAAGTAACCTATTCACCACCACGAGCTACTATAGCTCCACCAACTATTTTGCCTTCTATTCTCCAGTGTTACCACCATCGCCACTATTTAATCCCTGAGATTTCTTTCTTCGCGAGGAGATTTTGCCACCTCAAAAACGAGCCCATTTCCTATCATCCTCCTCTACTGATTCTTCTTCCCTACCTCAAGTATTTAAGATTGGAGAGAGTTCTCATAAGACGCATCTGGAGCGTCATGAGGAACAGATCAAGACTATTTTGAATCAGTTAGATGAGCTCCCTCCTTGACGCGAATTGAGCCACATGGAAGTTAAAGATAGAAGGTCTTGGTAATGGTCGAGTAATCATACAGCAAGATTTTGACCAACTAGAAACCGAACTTTAAAAAGCCCGCACCTAGATTTATGGATTTTAAAGAGAGCAAATAAGGCATGACGACAAGATTGTTTTTGCTCACGTCAGGACTTCTACTCTAGAGATACTCACCGAGGATATCCAGGTTTGCCACCGATCAGATATGAAGAGACTTATGGACAAGATCCGTGAACTCAAGAACCACAAGGGAGGACCACCAGACTACTAGACTAGATCCTTGTCATTTACAGCTTTTGTTTAGAATCCAACCACGGGATGTGTAGCATAAATAATGACACTTATCAAATTTTGATTATGTAAAATATATAGACAAGTTGTTTATGACATAATGAAGTTGTGATTCCATTATACCTTGCTGTTTTATGATACCGATTTATGTATGCCGTGGTTGTCTATCCTATATTCTGTAGTGTGATATATCGTATCTTTATGTATCTAGGTTACTATGGCTCTCTTATCACCTAGTTTTCTCAAACCTTTGTACCTAGATATCATGGATATGATAAATGATCAAGATATTAAGCATACGATTTCACCTACACCACCACCAGACTAGCCTTTGATATGGTCGCGGTATAAAACCATTGGATAGTGAACCAGTCCCCGAGAAATCTAATGAGTCAGATGCTTGTTAGAGTGTCCATCTCTGGAAGTCTTAGATTCCAAAAAAAATTCGTTATATCCTGCAATGTAATATCAAAGAATGTGTATTTCTTTGTTAAAACTTGTACCAAATAAGAATCCATACAATGATATATTCTTATTATGTGTTGTTTTCATAAATGTTTTAGGATGGCTCAAGAGGACTCCAATCCGCAAGCACCAGCATGTCTCAGGATGCATCAGGAAACTAGTTTTGATAGTGTTTCCGCAGCTCTAGAAGTACAAGCTGCTACCATGGCAGATGCTGAAAATACCAATAGAGACACCGGACCAAGAGAAACTCCTGTAGCAAGAAAATGTAGCTACAAAGAGTTTATAAGGAGCCCAACCTTTTCAATTTTAAAGGTACGAAAGGCGCCTGTTGGCCTCATCGCTGGTTTGAACTGAACTGATCGGATTTTCCCGTGCAAACAGTTCGAGGATGAAAAGTGAAATTTACTATGGTATCTAACTGAAGAAGCTTTGTCTGGTGGAATTCATTCGCCTAACCTATTAGAATAGAGGAAGCCTACAAGATTCCCTGGTCAGATTTTGAAAAATCTCTTATAAAAAGTATTGTCCCGAACCGAGGTCAAGGAAAATGGAGATGATTTTTACATTGACTGTAAAGGAAATGATCTTATACTTACGTTAGAAATTCCAGGGAATTGAGTTTTATGCCTCAACTATCGAGTACCAATTCTGATAAACTTATAGAAGTTTTCATCGGGGGATTACCCAGAAGTATTAAATGAAATGTTACCGCTTCAAAGCCTCAAACTTTAGAGGAAGCCATTACCATAACCCAAAGGTTAATGGATTAGGTAATAAAGCACAATTCTATGCAAGGAACCAATGATCACAAACAAAAGTTTGATGATAGAAGAACCTTCACCAACAACAACAACTACCAGAATAACTGTAACAACAATAGCAACCACAACAATGATCACCAACAACAACAGAATAAAAGACAAGAAACCGTCAGGGCTTATGCTGTCACTCCAACTAAAAACAGTAGGTATACTGGAAGCCTTCCTCTGTGTAAGAAATGCACCCTGCATCATACAGAACCTGTGGCACTGTCAAGTGTCAGAACTTGAAACAAAGGTGGGTCTCTTGACAGGAACCTGCAGAAACAACAGGGCCACCACAGAAGCACTACCAAACCAGTATTCGTAATTTGTCATGCCTGCGGAGAGAAAGGGCACTACAAAAGTCAGTGCCCAAAAGCAAACAACGGTGTCCAAGGGAGAGCATACATGCTGAGGGACAAGAACGCTCACTAAGATCCGAACGTAGTCACGGGTACGCTCCTTCTAAACCAGCATCTAGCTAGAGTATTATTTGATTCAAGAGACGATAAAAGTTTTGTATCCATATCTCTTGCTTCTATGCTTAATATCCACCAATTACACTGATACTTCCTACGACATGAAATGGCGATGGAATACCTAGTAGGACTAGTACCATTATCTAGGGTTGCACTCTGATCTTGTTAAACCAAAATCCAACCTTTCGAATTGATCCTTTTGACGATTAAACTTCGGTCAGTTTCGTCGTCGTCATTGGTCTGGATTGGTTATCCAAGTATCATGATTGAATTATTGTGATAAGAAAGTCGTCCACATCCCCATCGACGGTAAAACTTTGATCATACGAGGTGATCGAAGTAAAACCCGACTAAACCTATGTCCGTATTAAACCGAAAGGTATATATCTAGAGGATGTCAAGTTTTCATAGCCTAAGTAATGGAGAAGAAGTCAGACGAAAAACGACTAGAAGATATACCAGTAGTCAGAGAATTTCTGGAAGTTTTTCCTAAAGATCTACCCGGCCTTCCTCCGGTTCGCCAAGTAGAATTCCAAATCGATTTAATGCCAGGAGCGGCACCAGTAGCCTGAGCACCCTACAGATTAGCTCCTTTAGAAATACAGGAACTATCAGACCAACTACAAGAGTTAGCAGACCGAGGTTTTATCCGACCAAGTACTTTGCCTTGGGGAGATCCTATCTTATTTGTTAAAAAGAAAGACGGATCTTTCAGAACGTGTATCGATTATCAGGAACTGAATAACATTACATAAAGATATTGATACCCATACACTTGATTGATGATTTATTCGACCAACTTCAAGGTTCGAGTACTTACTCAAAAATTAACTTAAGATCAGGTTATCACCAACTGAGAGTTAGGGATGAAGATATTCCCAAGACTGCTTTCAGAACACGATACGGACACTACGAATTCCAAGTGATGCCATTTGGTTTAACTAACGCGCCTGCTGTGTTCATGGATCTCATGAACCGTGTATGTAAACCATACTTGGATAAATTTGTGATAGTATTCATCGATGATATTCTCATCTACTCCCGTAACAAAGAAGAACATGCAAATCACCTGAGAATAATCCTAGAATTACTCAAAAAGGAGAAATTATATGCCAAGTTCTCCAAATGTGATTTCTGGATCAGTATCGTGCAATTTCTCGGGCACGTGATTGATAGTCAAGGAATTCACGTTGACCCGCCAGATTATATAGTCAAGGATGGGCATCTCCTACTACACTACAGAAATACGCCAATTCTGTAGGACTTGGCGGGGAGCGGAGGGGGGAACGGCTGTCTAGGCTACTATCGGAGATTCATCGAAGGTTTTTCAAAGATTGCAAAGCCTTTGACTGAATTAACCCAGAAAAACAAGAAGTATATCTGGGGAGAAGACCAAGAGTCAGCCTTCCAACTGCTAAAACAGAAGCTTTGTGAAGCTCCAATCTTAGCATTACCAGAAGGAAACGATGACTTTGTCATTTACTGTGATGCATCACTCCAAGGTCTGGGAGCGGTGTTAATGCAAAGAGAAAAAGTTATTGCATATGCATCCCGACAACTCAAGCCTTATGAAGAGAACTATACCACACACGACCTCGAATTAGGAGCAGTAGTGTTTGCTTTTAAATTTTGGAGACACTATATGTATGGCACAAGGTGTACTGTGTTCACTGATCATAAAAGTCTTCAGCATATCCTTGATTAGAAAGAGTTGAACATGAGACAACGTCGTTGGTTAGAATTGCTCGCAGATTATGATTGTGAGATTCGCTACCATCCTGGAAAGGCAAATGTTGTAGCAGATGCCTTAAGTCGGAAGGAACGAATCAAACCACTCCGAGTCAAGGCATTAGTTATGACTCTTCACCTAAAATTACCGTCAAAAATCCTCGAAGCCCAAACTGAGGTGATCAAAGAAGAGAACATCAAAGCTGAGAACCTACGAGGAATGGATAAAGCATTTGAAGTACGTCCTGATGGAACCTGATGTATCAAAAATTGAAGTTGGTTACCACTCTTTGGTGGTTTGAAGGACTTGATCATGCATGAATCCCATAAATCAAAGTATTCCATCCACCCAGGTTCTGACAAGATGTATCAGGATCTAAAGAAACCCTATTGGTGGCCTAACATAAAGGTGATCATCGCTGAATATGTTGGCAAATGTTTAACATGCTCTAGAGTTAAAGCAGAATGTCAGAAGCCATCCGGCTTACTGATACAACCAGAGATTCCTACATGGAAATGGGAAAGAATAACGATGGACTTTGTTACAAAACTACCCAAAACATCTAGTAGACATGACACAATTTGGGTCATTGTAGACCGCCTTATCAAATCAGCATATTTTATCCCCACCAGAGCGACATATAGTATGGAAACCCTTACAAGGTTGTATATAAAGGAAATAGTTTCACGGCATAGAGTACCAATATCTATCATCTCGGATCGTAACAGTCATTTCACATCCAGATACTGGCAGTCAATGCAGAGTGCTTTGGGTACTCAATTAGACATGAGTACGACATATCATCCTGAGACTGATGGACAAAGTGAAAGAACCATCCAAATACTCAAAGATATGCTTCGAGCCTGTCTTATAGATTTTGGAAAAGGATGGGAGAGACACTTACCACTGGTAGAATTTTCTTACAATAACAGTTACCATGCCAGTATTAAGCCAGCATCATTCGAGGCACTTTATGATCGAAAGTGTCGATCACCTGTCTGCTGGACCGAAGTTGGAGATGTTTAACTCACATGACCAGAGATAATCCATGAAACCACTAAAAAGATAGTACAAATTCAACAACGCTTGCAAGCTGCAAAAGACAGGCAAAGGAGTTATGCCAATATAAGGCAAAAGCCTTTAGAATTCCAAGTTGGAGATCGTGTTATGTTAAAAGTGTCACCTCGAAAAGGTGTCATCCGATTCGGAAAGCAAGGAAAGCTTAACCTTCGGTACGTTGGACCATTTAAGATCCTTAAAAGGGTCGGCCCAGTGGCATATAAACTTGAGCTTCCTGAAGAACTCAGTAATGTCCATAATACTTTCTACGTTTCTAATCTAAAGAAATGCTTATCTGACGAATCCCTCATCATTCCAATGAAAGAGCTTCAGCTCGATGACAAACTCAACTTTGTGGAAGAACTAATAGAAATTATGGATTGAGAAGTCAAGCAACTGAGACAAATTCGATTATCCCATTTGTAAAGTAAGGGGGAATTAAAGAGGATAAGAATTCACGTGGGAATGGAGATCATACTTCGTGCCAAGTATCCACATTTATTTCTAAATACCACTCCAACATCCAACTAAATCTCGGGATGAGATTTCTTTAAGGTTGGGAGACTATAACAACCCATAATTTTCCTCTATGTAATTATCCATCTATTAACTAATATGATGTGATGTAATGTGATGATATGTGATGTGATGGTACTAAAACATAACCTAGGATCTCTTTTTATACACCAAGGAGACCTTTACAAGATAACTACAAATCTTCTAAACTTTTTTAAGATATTAATATATCTTCTAACCACATAAGATATACACAGAATAAGTCCATACATATCCCAAAACGCGTTTAACTCTTCATCAGTCCTAATCTTCATGCAGCAGTGTTAACTTCTCTTCAACAGTATTAAGTTAGTACTGGCAGTAGTAACTTTTACTCTAGTAGTACTAACCAGTTAGTACTGCTAGTTATAATATGAGCAGTACAAACTATTTAAGCTTAGCAGTACTAAGTTGAACCAGCAGTATAAACTTTGTAGAAGCCCTTAATTCCTAACAAATATCTTTTCCCTCCAAAATCTATGTACAACTCATTTGAGCTCATTGTACAACCCGACAATGCACGAATTCAAACTAGCTTATTTCCCTCCATTTTCTTTAGGAATTTCATACAACCTTTTTAGTACATGTTACAAGCCTTTCATGCACAACATTTAAACACTAATTTCCCTCTAATCCTATACCCTAGCTCGTCACTAAACCCTAATCCTAACCCTAACCTTAGAAGAAACCCTAACAAACCCTAACTAGTTTTTAGACAAAACTAACCAAGAAACCACCCTAACTCCACCATGACTTCACAACCACATCACCACCAAGCACCTCAAGCACCTCCATGAATCACCACCATGTGACCTACTTGCCCCCTTACCCTCCAAGTTACATCGTCACCACCTTGGTATGCCAAGCCCTCTCCCACCACCATACACCTATCTTGGCTACTTACCTAGCTTCTAATACTCACTACTAGCTTATCTTAGTTACCCCTAACAGCCCTTGGCCACTACTCTACTCAAAACCCTTGGGCACCAAGCCTTTCACACCCTATAAATAGCCGAGACAAACACACCCTCACATCTCACCATTTAAACTCAAAACTATACACAAAATAGGTTCTAGCCATGTCCTAGGAGGTTAAGAAGAAAGTCTAAGCTAAGAAGAAAGCCAAGGTTAAAGAAGAAAGGTCTTGAAATCATATCCAAGTGTTCGAACCTAAAACAACCCATTTTTGACCCATTTAAGCTTTTGTAAGTCTTCAATCTGTTTTATAAATTCCTAATGTGTTATAGATCTTTAATAAGCTCTTATAGATCATATATAAGCTACTTGTTTAAGCCTTGAACCACAAACCCACACGGTTTGGTTTTCCTAAACCAAACGCACCCTAAAACCCTAAAACCTTCTTTCGAAAACTTTATAAGCTCAAAGCCACAAGCTGGTTCAAAAAGCTATTTCTATAAGCTCATTTATCACTTTTATGAACTTTGAATCTAATCCTAAAAGCCTTAACCCATCGGGTTAATAATTCTAAACCAAACGTGCCCTTTTTGGAATTTACAAGCTCATAAGCTCTTTTTATAAGCTAAAAGCTTGTTAAAGCTATTAAAACTAACTTGTTTTAATAAGCTATAAGCTGCAAAATACTTTTGAGATTGAAAAATACAACTATTATGGATTTTGGACTTAATTCGCAAATGGTTTCATGCAAAGGGGTATATATTGTAAATTTCTGAAACTTATAAACTAAAGGGGCTGAAAATGTAATTATCCTAAACCTGAAACCACAAGGGGATGTTTTGCCAATTTTCTAAGTTAAGGGTAAAATTTATATAAAGTTATATATAAAAAGGATTAAATTTGTAAACATATATATACCAAGGGTATATATTGTCATTTTCAAAACTCCAGGGTATACATTGTCATTTTCATATTTTTAAAAGTATAAAATGTAATATTTTTATATTAGTTATAAAAATATATTTAAATATATAAGACCCGATTTTATTAAAGCACCGACACATTTGTCGTTTTCATTCATCGATCGAAACGCTATAAAATAATTATGTTATATATTTGACATAATTTATCATCGACTAGCTTTTGAAGAAACTTAAAAAGATAAAATCTTATCATTTAAACTATTACGTATCACGTTACTAGGGAATTTCATGTGAGGGGATTTCATTTGGGTAGACGTTATGACGAGTTGCTGGATTTACGATTTAAAGTGTCCTAGCTCTTTAAACGTTTACTGCATGACCTTTGGATTATGATAGCCCGAACAGTGATACGATGTTTTCACAAACTAATAAAACCAAAATCATTTACGTTAAACTTTATGAAATAAAGTTTTGAAACAATCAAACTAACTGATATATTATTGCCTAAGTTTACCTCCACTGCCAATATAATTTAGTCATGAACCATTAATCACTTGTGAGTGAACGTGAATATTATGGATAGATCTATCGGGATTGACGAATCCCGTTTGTGTTTACCTGTACATGAGGTAATCAAACACAATATATTTGAGAATAATGGGTAACTTTGGCAAGTTACCTTTCCAAGAGGACATTTGTTTCTCAATAATGTCATTGAGGTGATTTCCATGTTAACGTGTTGGTGTCATGAGCTTAGGGCAATAATACTGTTTTCCATGATAATTGTAATTGTATAATTATTACCACTTATGATGACTTGTATTCAACTATTACATTTCAAACCTGTGAATTTCACTCAACCTTTGTGTTGACTCTTTTAGCATGTTTATCTCAGGTAATTAAGCAATCTATGGCACTGATAACCAGCCCTTTTTAGGGGTTTAAGTGATGATTCAATTATAGTATTAATACGTATTCCAAGAGATTCTGGATCAATTGCTTTTTACCAAAGCAAAATCAAAAATCCCCCGAGTCGTTTCCCGTCGAGGAGTGAATTGGAATGTCGAAAGTTGGTTTTATATTTGATGTTTTGTTAGGAAATATTGTAAGGTACTGCTGGCAGATAACAAAGTACTGCTAGTTATATCAAAGTACTGCTTAGTGTTTAAAGTACTGTCAGTGTAAAGTCAAAGCACTATCAGTATAAAGTCAAAGTACTGCTTATAATAGTCTTAGAGTTCTAGAAGGATTGTATTAGGAG
>BQNB010018576.1:0-43056 GCA_026074375.1 Tanacetum coccineum
CAAACTGGCTAAAAAGCCAAATTAGTTGAGGGGTTTTGTAGTTTTAGGTGTGTAATGGACTTGTCTTAAACAGTTCTCTATATACTTATCATATGTATATGATTTGAGTGATTATGTGTTTGAAAATTTGGGTGTTTGCAAAATATTGTAAAAAGTTTATGGGTTTTGTGTTACGGAGCTCAATACCACTTTGTTGATTATCTTTAAGTGGTCATACAACACCATTGTTTGCTGTTATTTTCATATTCACGCAAAAGTGTGTGTACGTGCTTGAAATCGAATGAACTTGTCTATTCTGTGACTTAAATGTTGTTATCTAAGTGTCTAAATGATATTCTTATTATTAGCATGCTAATATAACATGTGTGTTTCATTAAAATGTCATGGTTGTGTACATTATAAAATGAACCGAACAACTTGATCTCTATGAGAACCGAACAAGTTGTCAATTCAGGAACCGAACAACTTGATATCTTTGTGAACCGAACAACTTGTGTTAGAAGGAACCGAACAACTCTTTGGTTAAAAGGAACCGAACAACTCTTTAGTTAGAAGGAACCGAACAACTCTTTAGTTAGAAGGAACCAAACAACTCTAAAGTTAGAAGGAATCGAACAACTCTAAAGTTAGAAGGAACTGAACAACTCTAAAGTTAGAAGGAACCGAACAACTCTGTGGCTAGAAGGAACCGAACAACTCTTTAGTTAGAAGGAACCGAACAACTCGTTGTCTTAAGGAACCGAACAACTTAGTACCAAAAAACTCGTTGTCTTTAGGAACCGAACAATCCGTTGTCTTATGGAACCGAACAACTGTATATCATTTGGGAACCGAACAACTAGTCTACTTAAGGAACTGAACAACTAGTTTTTCTCTTAGATATCAGTTTATCTCTCAAGATCAAACACACTTACGATCAAATTCCAATTTAAAAGGCAATTTAGAAACTTAATTAGGGAGTTAATTAAAATTAGTTAATTATACACTCTAAAATAAGTTAAGTTAGCTTAAGTTGTCATTTTTTAAAAATGGATAGATCTTAATAAGTGCAAAAAGTCTTAGTGTTCCTAACTCCTAAGAAACGTTCACATCATGAATCAACTTTACGTGTTCACTCAATAGGCCTCTATAGTATATTGTATAAAATTGGTTGTGCATAAACTATATTGATCCTATCTTAGCAGAATCATGGACACAACAAAAGCACAGCAAAAGGCGTTGGATGATGCTCTTGTCGTACCTGAAAACCTTCTTAAGATTGGAAAATGCAATCAACGTCTTAGCCCTACTCTCACATCTAATGAACCAACCATTCAAGTGGCATTAGATGCTTTGAAGCTCACTCCTTTCTACAATGCATTTGAGGTCTCTGTTGATGTTCCAAAAATTTACATGTAAGAATTTTGGGCTACTGTCACCAAACATCATTTCTCACTCCGGTTCAAGATGAATAGCAAAAGCCATACTGTTAATGTTGACAACTTCAGAGATATGCTTAAGATTTGCCCTAAACTCCCAGGCCAGAAATTTGAAGATCCTCCATTTGAAGAAGAGATACTCTCTTTCATTAGAGATCTTGGACACACCGGTGAGATAAAGGCCTTATCTAATAGCAATGTTAATCACTTGCCTCTGGAAAGTCTTCGCCTGTCACGAGCTCAAATCCTTTGGGGAATGTATCATAACAAGAATGTTGACTATGTCTACTTATTGTGGGAAGACTTAGTGTATCAAGTGGAGAACAAGAATTCTAAAAAGAATAATGACATGTATTATCCACGCTTCACCAAAGTCATTGTAGACTACTTCATGGCAAAGGATCATGCAATACCAAGGAGAAACAAGAAGTTTTGGCACTATGCAAGGGATGACCTCATGTTTACCACAATAAGAGTCATTTGTAAACATCAAGACACACAGGTATACGACGCTATTCTCCCTCAGCACTTACCAAACCAAGACATGTTGGAGTCCGAAGCCTACAAGATTTACCGTGCTTATGCTACTGGTGAAAAGAGTCCAAAACCAAAATCTACAAAGAAGAAAGCTAATTCTAAATCATCTCCCAAGACAAAGCCTACTCAAGCTTCTAAAGGAAAAAGAATCAAGACTTCAGCTAAGGGAGTTATACCTGCCAAGAAGAAGCAATTAGCAACAAAGTCAAAAGGTTTAACGGTGCTATCTGAGGTTGCTTTGACTGAAGTTGAACAGATGAATATTGCTCTTGAAAGAAGCAAGACACAACAACACAACTCTCATGCCAGTGGTTCAAGTGCAGATGAAGGGACTGGTGTCTCACCAGGGGTTCTTGATGTACCTTCTTATGATTCTGAGGCTGAGCATATCTCTTGGAAGTCCAGTGATGAGGAAGATGATGATGAAGCAAACATGGGAAATGATAATGATGACGATGCTGATAATCAAGATGATGATGATCAAGAACATGATGGTCAAGAGGATGAAGAGCAAGATGATGTTAATGAGCAAACTAATCCAGACAACGATGGTGATGACTTTGTTCATCCCAAGCTTTCCACTTATAATGAAGAAGATAAAGAAGAAGAGGATTCAGACCTGAGGGTTCATACACCTTCTAATTATGAATCCACTGATGATGAAGAAAGTGATGAAGAAATATAAGGTGCGAATGTTAAGGGAGAAGAAATAGATGAAGAGGAGACAAATAAAGAGGATAAAGCGAATGAATTATACAAGGACTTGAACATCAATCTGGAGGGAAGAGATACTGAAATGACAAATGCTCCACGCACTATCGTTCAAACTACTCAAGTAATATGAGACACTCATGTGATCATAACACCGGTCAATCCTGAAGCTCAACAACATAGTTCTTCTGTGTCATCTGGATTCGTTTCTAACATGCTCAACCCCAGTCCAGATACAGGTATTGACTCTATATTTAATCTTAACACTGAGTCAACTTCACTGATAGATGTTTCGGTTACTACTATTGCCAAGCCACCTCTTTTGTCTACAATAACTCTTCCTCCACCACCTACACCTCTCATCACACATCTGCAACAAACACCAATTCCTACACCAGTAACTGCTCTAAGCTCCTCCCTACAAGATCTTCCTAACTTTGGCTCTTTATTCAGGTTTGACCATAGACTAAAAACTTTGGAAACCGATTTCTATGAACTCAAGCAAACAAACTAATTTGCTACAACAGTTTCTTTAATTCCCGACATTGTTGATGCGTACCTTGCCAACAAGATGCATGAAGCCGTCAAAACAGTTGTTCAGTTACAGTCTGACAAACTCAGAGATGAAGCTCAAGCTGAAAATGCAGACTTCATCAATAAACTTGATGATAACTTTAAGAAATAATCAAGGATCAAGTCAAAGAACAAGTTAAAGCACAAGTCTCCAAGATTTTGCCGAAAATTGAGAAGACTGTAAATGAATAACTCGAAGCAGAGGTTCTGACTCGTTCATCTAATGAATCTAAGACATCTTATGCCGTAGCCGCCAACCTATCCGAACTAGAACTAAAAAATATTCTCATAGATAAGATGGAGAGCAATAAGTCAATCCACAGATCTAATGAACAAAAGAATCTCTACAAAGCATTGGTTGACTCTTACGAAAGTGACAAACTTATACTTGACACATATGGAGAGACTGTTTCATTTAAAAGATGTCGAGATGAAGAGGACAAAGATGAAGAACCCTTCGCTAGATCAAACCAGGGGTCTAAGAGAAGAAGAGCGGGAAAAGAACCAGAGTCAACCAGTGCACCCAAAGGAAAAGACATCTAAGACAACTGGCAAGTCAACTGAAGGGTCCAAATCTCATCACAATTTTGCTGATGAGTCTGCTCAAGCAGAGGAGCCAATGCAAACTGCCAAAGATTTAGAAGAATCCATACATCAGGAGTTCAAAATAGGAGTTACTAAAGATCAACCTGATGAAGAGACCTCTCAGCTTCCTGATTGGTTTCAGAAACCAACAAAACCTCCTACTCTCGATCATGATTGGAACAAGACTTTGCCAGATGCTCATGGACATGTTCAACATTGGCTAAGCTCTTTGACCCAGATGGAAGATCCACGGGAGTTCGTTTTAATTGAGCTAATGGACACTCCTTCTTCACTTCACGCATTTGTGATGAACCGGCTTAAAGTTGATACTCTAACTCTTGAATTATTAGCCCGTCCAACATTCGAGCTAATGAAAGGATCATGCAAGAGTCTGGTAGAACTTGAATATTTCTTTACAGAAGTCTACAAGGCAACCACTGATCAATTAGACTAAAACAACCCTGAAGGTCAGCAATATCCTCATGATCTGCGAAAACCACTACCATTGATATCTAATTCTCGAGGTCATCGTGTCATACCTTTTGATCACTTCATTAACAACGACCTAGTGTATCTAAATGGTGGTGTCTCAAGCTGTACATATACAACTTCAGTGACAAAGACAAAGGCTGCAGATTATGGGAATATCAAATGGATTAAAGATCTGGTCCCCGAAAAAAGTGAGATTAAGTTCCGGTTATCTATACAGAACATTGCACTCTGGGAATCTCCATTGGGTACGAACAACGTCAATAATTTTATGGATTTGCTGCTAACAAGGAATCTGCTCGAGATGTCTACTCCAAACGAAGAATCATTGTTGTCACAAAGCTTTAAATAGTCGAATGGCATAATTATAAGCATCTGGATTGGATCACTATTCGTAGAGATGATAATCTAGTATACATTCAAAGAAGGCGATTTCAACAGGCTTCACATCCAAGACATCGAAGACATGCTGCTTCTTCTTGTTCAAGGCAAGTTAACAAATCTCACTATTGAAGAACGCCTAGATTTTAATGTCTCCTTGCGAATGTTTACAAGAAGCGTTGTCATCCAAAGGCGTGTGAAAGATCTTTAATTAGGTGTCGAGAGTTATCAAAAGAAGCTCAACCTCACAAAGCCGGATACATACAGATCAGATCTTAAACAAATTGAAGTTTATTCAGCATACTCCAATCCTAGAGGTTTCATTTACCTGAACAAAGACAAGAAGAACAGATTGATGCGTTATTTGATGAACTAAGAAAAACACATTCATTGATGGTAATACTCAATGATTTCGGACTGCTCTTAATGATTCGTCAAAAAGGAATTCAAATGAAGTATCCCCTCAGACATATGGAGACAAAGTATTGAGATAAAGCAGGTAGGAGGCTAATGATCCAGGCGATTGATAAACAGCTAAAGACCAGGAGGATTATACGGAGTTTGGAGAAATTTGTTGGTGGGAGACCATACGAGGGAGACTTTCGACTGCTGCAAAGGACCATATGATTTATCATATGATATCCTAATCATAACAGGTCAAACCTTGTACGTATTAAATAACTTGTGAAGTTTGTGTATATGTAGTGTAGACATTATGGTGATATTAAGAAGTGCTCGAGTACAAAATTTTCAAGAATTTCTTAGTAAATTCAAAAATTTCAAATTATTGTACTCAGCACTGTCTTATATCTCCTCAAATACTGAAGGGGAGCATTTAAATGTTCCTGTTAGATATTTTGTAACATTTTCTCCCCGAACGTTTAATCAATTGATATCCAAAATATCAATGGATTAACATTTTGGATAAGGGGAGAAAATGCGATTAAACTTAATCTAATTTGTATTAAAATGTGATCAGATAAAATAGACTCAATGCACTCCACACTTAGCATGTACTACGATTACAATGCACATGTTAAAGGGGAGCTTTTAGTGATGATGAAAAACTCTTAAAGTGTAAATTTTTTAATATTTATATCAAACACTTTGATTGTACTTTTCAATGATTTTGGCTTTAGTTATGATAATACCCAATAAGACCGACCAAGTACTTAAATTTATTGAGTTTAGGTGGTTTAGTATAGGTAATTCAAATCCCATGATCTAGCTAGTAACCTACGGTAAAAGATCTACCCAGGGATATCGCAAGATAGTGTAGAAGTCCTTAGGTAAAGAATAAAAAGGAGAAAAAGTGAGAATTGGGAAAGTGTCGACAGAGATGGGAGCTAGTATTGGAACAAAACCCACTAGGTACTAGTTTTGCAGTCTCGTAAGCGCTAAGGGATTGAAGAATTTAAAAGAAAGTTAAGATAAAGGGTGAAAAAAAGAAATCCCTCCTTACACACTTTAGCAGAAACCAGGTCAATACATCTGTTGTCAAGAATCACAAAGATGATTGCTGACATTGAAGATTGACATCATGGACCCAGTGATGCAATGCACAACCCTCCCTAGCCACTCAAGGTCTCTCAAAAGACTCTTGTTTCATTTCTCATAGAGATTACACCTATTTCTATCGACTTTCCTCACCCGAATATTAATATTGTGCGGAGAGAGGTGGCAGTCTGCTCCATCCTACGATCACTAAAACCAAAGTGCACTATTAATCTACATAGCCCAAAAGAGATCAACCACAAATCCTCATAGGACACTTTCAAAATTATGCATGTTATCTCACACAATGTTAATAACGAGAAATTTAAAGAGTCCTACGAATTATCCTTGTATTTTGGCCAGAACATCCGAGAAATACTTAAGTATTCATAATGAAGATGGAAATCCTGCTTAAGCCAACATCAAACAAGCTCATAGTAGGTCATTTGTGCGATTCTTATTAATCAAATTTGTGACAACTGGAAAGCAACAACGTTGCTATTCTATATGAATCAAACTTGTTCCAGGTAAGATCAAACGAATGATGAATTTTTGAAATGATTAAAACACTCTCGATGTGTTACAAAAAAACACTTTACAAGTGACACGATCCGATTGACTTTCAGAAAACACTATTTTTCATTTCAAGTTCGGAGTGGAGGGGGGGGGATAGAAACTCCTGGATCAACTCTTATCGTGGTGTCTGCTTTGAGACGTTCCGGTAATGAGAACATGCTGATTTTGGTAAATCTAATGCAAATGTGTTAGAAAGATTCTATACTTCAGCTGGAAATCCTGTCAAGGAGATTCTTCTTAAATTGAATCTACCAATTCACAGGTCAATCTTTACAGATTTAAAGGTTACTCTAACCAACCACGGGTGAATGACAAAGCTATATTCGTCCCCCTGCTTTATTACTGATTGTTTTAATGCAGGATACTTAAAGATAGACATGAGGTAACCTATTCCCAGCGAATCATAGATCATAAGACCTCACAATTGCTCAAACCCTACCGACAAACATAAAGACATCATGAAAGATCAAGTACTATGTTCAATATTTCGCTACTCTGATACGCATGTCTTTTCTGAAGTGACGAAGTATTAAAAGAGTCAAATTAATTTCAAAGAAGTTTCCGTCACTCTGATACCGAACGTCTTTCTCAAAGTGACAAAATGTTAAAGTTAAAGAATTTCAAGAAAGATTCAACATTAAAGCTTTTCAAGTCAACAAATCAAGAAAGGTATGAGCATGTCGGTCTAGAAGTCACAAGTAGCACCATGTCACAAGATGGCAAAGTTTACACCATGAGCAAAACGAATTAACGCTTGGTTGATGAACTCAAGGTGCTCAATATTACATTTCACATTCAATAATAAAGGAACAATCTCAAATCTAAAGTCAATGATCACTACATCAAATCACAAGTTAATGATTAAAGTTAAACGAGCTCAAGACTAAAGATGAAGCATAGTATGCTAGGTTTAAATTTTGTAAAATAGATGACCCAAGAAACCCTAGGTGATATTGTTAGGAACACGGAATGTCAGTCACTTCATAATAACATGCGTATAGCTCGTTAAGTAATTTTTGGAAACTTACATAGGTAGTTAGACCAAGGCCCATGGATAAGCCCATCAAGCCAAGGCCCATCCGCCCCTTGTAAGTATATAAACACCTCTCCATGCCTTGGAGAGGTGGTTGGTTGGTTGTATTTTCACATAGTTAATGCATTTATTTTTCTTTACTTTCTCTCATCTCTCCCACACAAAAAATACTTCTTTCCCCTCCTAACTATTCTCCTCACTAGTTCATGTTGTAAAAGATTACGAATATACTTTAAAAGTGTATAAAATGACACCTCATCAGAATACCCCACACTTTGATTGCTTATCCTCAAGCAAATGTTATTTTCTAAGCTTTACCATAAGCAATAGTAAGGGGCAATTAACCTTACTTTTTAAAGATAATTTATGACACAACCAATTAAACCTCGTAATTAAAAGCACGGAAGTTATATACTAGCACCTCATAATATGTGTTTGGATTCTCTCTTTCTCTCGGGTGTATAATGATATATAACAATATGGGAAACAAAAAATCAACACTCATTACCTGTCATAGCATATAAATTAACCATTAGCTTGATAAAGGATCAAACCTATACCGCTATGGCATAAGAACCTAGGAATAACTACAAAGAGGTATTTAAAGGGTTGAGATGTTCGGGTGTAAGTTTAAACGAGAAACGGAAATGGGATGGGATATATTTTGTGAAAAAAAAAATTTTTTTTTTTTTGGGGTAGTGGTGATTAATTAATATACAAGAAATACATTGAAGGCGTTGCTAAGCCAAGACTTCCGACACAACTAGACTACAGATATACAAACTCTACATCAAACCTTTTCTTTTTCTTTTCTAACTCTTTTTGGCATAAACATAAACATAAGTAAGATGGCAGCCCGTACATTTTTTTCTTTCTTTTTCTATATTTTTTTCTTTTTTTTTTCTTTTTTTTTTTTGTTTCATTTTTTTATTTTCTTGTTTATTCCATTCATTTTTTCCTTTTTCTCACTTTTTTTCTATTTTCTTCATACACTTTTGCCCTGCCATCTGCGGAAACATAATAATACATGACTTGGGGTTTATAAACGTATCCTACACTTGAGTTTTAGAGCTCATACATATAAACTAACTAATGACCCGAATTGAAAGGATCAAAAATAACATGGAGTGTATTAAGCACATATGGGGGTAATACTTTGACTTTCTTCCCTAATTCTTCACAAACTAAAAACTATCATGAATCCCAATTGTCCCAAAACTGTATACACTAATAAAATACTCGACTTAGCAACCACGTACTCAAGAAATTAAATACTAGTTTTACACAAATAATGTACAAAAAATGAGTACACACAAGAAAGGCTAAGGCGATTTGGGTGTAACATTTAGGTAAGGGTGTAAAACAATGCTGCTCATAGATAATCAGGAATCACCAGAAAATTAAATGAAAACCGCGAAAAAGAATAGGCTCTCGGATGGGGTGTACTAAGGGGTATCTTGCACTAAAAATAATGTGTGAAGCAAGGCTGTTGGGATCGTTAAATGATCCGTGAACCATAATAACAAATACATGTTTAAAGATAGTTTATCCTATGCCTCTTATCATTAAGAACAAATCCAAAACACAACCGAATGCGGTCTCACTAAGCATCCTCGGGATGCTCATAAAAAAAAGTTCTAGAATTTAATAATACTACTGGGTACACTCTCATATATCCTTAACCGATACCAATGTTCCCAGAAAACGGATAAAACCACATATGAAACAAAAAAAATCCTTGAACGCAGACATACAAGATTGCTCATATCTTAACCTCGAACAAGCTAAAGGCCAAAATTATCTTAGGTACAAAGATAAAATACCCTGAATTCCATAAAGAAACCTACTAGGGGCAAATCTTCATATTTATTTTGAGTGGAATTTTTTGAGTGGTAGGGTTTTTGTGCTAGTCATATAATTCCTATCCATAAGACACTAATAATACTCAGTTTTCATCGATATGTGCCATAAAAAAAATTGGGTCAAAATTACCTTCTACGCTATGTTTCAGTATATTACACATCATTCTAATGACAAAGCAAATTGCAATTGAAAGAATAGCTTCTAAGGCTAATTCTCCCCCTACACTTAAATTGAACATTGTCCCTAATGTTCTAAAAAGTACCCAAATAAATTGATAAAGGGAAAAGAAAAAAGTAAAAGAAACTAGTACTCCCCTGGTTTTGCTCAATAATGGAGAAGAAACAAGTGATAATCTGGCTAAATCGTCATCCAAGAATCGTCTATATGAAACTACTAAAAATTCCAAAGTTTATTCTCATCAAATATAACCTGCAAATCAAAGATAAAAAAACAACTATACCTAGCGTAAAATCGGCGGGATAATAATATACAATGATATGATTAGGGTCTTGACACTACAAAAGCAATAAAGATAGGACGAATGTGCTAGATGAGATCGTGGTTTTCTGCAAATTTTAGAAAAATTACAAATTCTGGAAATTATACAAAATTAATTTTCAAAATAAATTAAAAAATATAAATTTTACTGTAACTGGGTTGGCGACGCTGTCAGGAAAAATCCTGACGCTGTCTCCAGCGTTTGTAAACAAAAAAATCGTTTCTTGAAATATTTTCTGCACGCAAATCCTATTAGTTCTTTTATGGAAAAATACTTCATAACCCACAAAAGCAATTTAACAAAATCATATGACTCTAAACCCTGACACAAGACGCCCGAAAAAATTAATTTAAATAATTTATTTAGTATGTTGAAAATAGTGTTCTATAAACCGGATATTTTCCCCTACACTTATTTTATGCAAAATACCTTTGATTCTAATTAAGACAAAGTTAAAGACAAAACAAAGCATGATCACATAATTTAAACATAATAAAAATAAATGATAAAGAATAAAAATACACATGATACTCCTAAAATACGGGAAAACAAAAGATTAGGTTCTTTTGTTTATTAATGAGTCTTGTAGCTAGACTCGGAGTTCACACTCCTTACGTGACTCCATGTAGGCTCATATGCCCACGGGTGAGCCATTCTTTCATACTCTCGTCCACTTGGTATTCGGGTCCCAGATTTAAATAATTTTTGTACATCAACATATTCTTTTCATAGGGATACCTAAGTCCGCTCATTAGATCTCGTTGGCTAAGTACTAGTATAGGTGGGACCTTACCCCATTTAAAGTTTTTAAGTCTAGTTATGGTGCGAGGCATCCAAAAGATGTAAGTATCACGGATCCCAATATATGAGATTAAACCCTTAATGCAATCGTATTCTAAATGAGTAACAGCTCAATACGGATCTTCCATATATAGCATCCGCCATAAAAATCACTACAATAATTTATCTATGTCCTCTAATACCACAAAGTCCGTAATGTAAGTGAAACTTCCAACAAACACATAAACATCCCTAACAATAGCAACCAAGTTCCTTCTCGTACTTTCTAGTCCTTCTACCATTATAGTGTTATATGGCTCTACGCCTAATAATGTTCATTGGAAAAAAGGGGTCAAAGTAGGCAATGAACTTCCTAAAATCGATCATACATGGGCATGCTAAGTCCTCTCCATCAAAACTGTTAATTATCCTATTAGGGTAAAAATTATTGGCATTCCTATACTAAACTAATTCATTAAGCACTTCCCCATCATCTGACTCATCATCTGAGTCCAAGAAGGGAGAAACAAGGGTAGTATCAATTAATTCATCATCAGACTCAAGGTCATCCACGTCGATTTCATTGTGTAGCATTGTAGGGTCAATATTTTTAAGATGAGAATCGATCATGGCTGATATTGCACGGAGCTCATTGGGCTGTTGGGTGATCCTAGCGTGGATTCCGTTTGGTGGTACGGGTATAGATGGATTTACGTTCTCCATCAACGAAGAATGGAAAAATTAAGTGGAAGTCACAAAACAAACACACAAAAAAAGATAGACTACGAGAAAGCTAATTAACAGAAAATAAAATCTCATTTGATAGGAATCAAGCGAGTAGACCTAAGCTAAATAAAATTTGAAACCTCTACTAATCCCCACGCAGCGGTGCCAAAAACTTGATCACCCACAAAGAGTTTTGCAACTCCCTAGGCAGTATACCTAACCGTTGTTGTGTAGTATAGGTAAGACTCGGGGGTTGTTATCATTTTCTGGGGAAATAGCGTGTGAAGGATCAAACTAAACCTAACTAAGACTAATGGGTTGAGAGAAGATTATTTTTGTATTTTTATTTTCTTATGAAAGCAGGTAAAATTCATGTTTGAAAGGAGGTTTTGGTTTTAAATTAATTAAACTAATATTAAACTAAACTAAATTAGTGGAACTCGTATAGGAAGACAAACGTATTTACTTAATCATGCACTACTCCTTAGTTTGCTTCTCCTAATCCTAGCTTTGTCACACTTGTGATGATTTGTGTAAGTATTTCCTAGGTCATGAACATATTACACGAATCCGTTATCTATGTAATATTCCGTTAAGCCAACACACATGTAAGGTAGTATGAAGACTATTACAAGGCCCCTAAGAGTACATTACATGCATTAAAACAGTTAAGAGGGATCAACCATATTAGAGGTAAGGTAGTATGAAGACTGTTACCGATGGTATCCTTTCTACACACTCGCGTTTCCCTAGACGTTTATGCTAATGTAATATTTTATAGCTACTTTTCTAGAGCCTAACGCGCACATCCATCACAAGAAGCAATATTAAAAGGATCTACAAACTAAGTTTCATGCAATTATAAGTAAATACTAATGGATCTAGCCTAGCATATTATAAGGAAGCGAAGAACAAGAATCAATCAAACAACACATAGACATATTGAATGATAAAAGATAGAAGACTTCACTTGATTAAAACATGTGTTTAAGGCTAATACAAGAGGGTTTTGACACCCTAAAAATGAGCCTAATAGCTGCTACAATCGAATTCTAAAGGTAGGGTTCGTCTCTCAAAAGTTACACACTTAAAACCCTAAAAACGAGTTTGTATATATAGGAAACAGGCGTGGCGGCGTCGCGTTATAATCCTGACGTCGTTGCCCTGCCGTATCTTCTAGGGCTTATTTAAGTCGGTTGGATTTGACGCCGTCGTCAAAATTCTGACGCCGTCCTTTGTACGTCCTGACGCCGTTACATGTAATTATGACGCCGTCTCCAGCCACGTAGGCATTTTCTTTATCAAATTTGGTGTAGAGTTGTAATCTTGTCCGTTTCTTCTCCAAATGAGCCCAAATCATGTGTATTTCTTCCAAAAGCCATCCAAGTGCTAAAAACACAAAAAGGAATGATTAAGTACAGAATTTGGGCATATATGTATGATTTAGGAGGTTAAATGACCCCGAAAAAGTGCATAAAATGACACCTCATCAAATACCCCTACACTTGGGATTTGCTTGACCTCAAGCAAATAGGCTTTTCTACCTAGACAATAGCAATATCGAGGGCACTTAACTTACTTTTCAAAGATAATTTATGGCACAACCTTCTAGACCTCTTAATTAAAAGCACGGAAGTTATATAGTAGCACCTCACATAAGTGTTTGGATTCTCTCTTTCTCTCAGGTGTATAATGAATTATAACAATATAAGAAACAGAAAATTAACATTCATTACCTGTTGTAGCATACAAATTACCATAGGCTTTGTAAAGGATTAAAAACCTCTACCGGTAGGGCGTAAGTACTAGAAATTACTATCAAAGAGGTCTTTCAAAGGGTTATGATGTTCGGGTGTAAGTTAAACAATAACGAAAATGGATGGGATATATTTAGGTGGATTTGGGGTGATGGTGAGTTAATTAAATACAAGAATACATGCTGAGGCGTTGTTAAGCCAAGACTCGACCATTCTAGGACAAAGATATATGAAATAAGATATACAAACTCTACATCAAACTCTTTCTTTTTCTTTTCTATTTTTCTCTTTTTTATAAATATAATACATAACTTGGGATTTATAAACACACCCCTACACTTGAGTTTTTGCTAACTCATTACAATTGAATAATTACAGACCCGAATTGAGAGGATCAACAAAACATGGAGCGTATTGAACACTAATGGGGGTAATAGGTGACTTCTTCCCCAATTCTTCATAAAGTAAAAACTACCATGATTCTCAATCGTCCCAAAACTGTATACACTGATAAATGACTTGACTTAGCAACTATGTACTCCTGCAATAGTTAACTGGGTTTACAATGGTGATATCAATAATGTGCTAAAATGAGTACATATAAGGGAGGCTAAGGCGATTTGGGCGTAACAATTGGGTATGGGTGTAAGCAATAATCTTTATTAATAATCTGGAATCCACCAGAAGATTTCGAGAACCGTGAAAAGGATAGGCTTGGAAGGGTGTACTAGAGGAATCCTGCACTAAAAATGAGCGCGTGGCAATGGTGTGGGATAGTTATATGATCGAGGTGGCCATAATAAAAAATATAGGTTTAAAACAAATAAAAAATATAGGTTTAAATTCAGGTTTATCACTTGTGCTCTTATCATTTTAGCAGATGCTAATTTTCAATATTCGAGATCGGATGCTAGCATAATAACCAAAAAACAAGTTCTAGAATTTAATACACTACCGGTACACTCTCATATAGTTTTAACCGACACCAATGCTCCAGAAAAGGCGACAAAATCACACATGCACGAACAAATCCATAAACGCGACACATGCAATTGCTCAGTCCTTAACTCGAGAAAGCTAAAGGTAGAACTATCTTAGGTATCAAAGATGGATACCTGAATTCCTAAAGATCTAAAGGCGAACATCACATTTTGGGGGTGGAATTTTTTTTAAGTGGTATGGTTTTTGTGCTAGTCATATAATTCCTATCCATGAGACGCTAATAATACTTAATTTTCGTTGGTATGTGTCATAAATTTTTTTAAAATTTGGGTCAAAATTACCGTCTATGCTATGTTTCGATATATTACTCATCATTTTAAGGACAAAGCAAATGGCAATTGAAGGAATACTTTCTAAGGCTTATTTCCCCCTACACTTATTTTAAACATTGTCCCTAATGTTCTAAAAAGTACTCGTAAAACGAATAAAGAGAAAATAAAAAGACGAAAGAAACTAGTACTCCCCTGGTTTTGCTCAATAATGAAGAAGAAACATATGATAACTGGCTAAATCGTCATCCAAGATTCGTCCACATGAAACTCCTAAGAACTCCTGGGTTTCTTCTCATCAAATATATCCTGTAAATCAAAGACAAGAACAACTACACCTGGCGTAAAATCAGCGGGATAATGATATATACAACGAAACTTTTAGGGTTTAAACTCTATGAAAGCAATAAAGATGGGATGATTGTGTTGATGTAATCGTGGTTTTCTGCAGGTTTTTAAGAAAATTACAAATTTTAGAAATTATACAAAATTAATTTTTCAAAAATAATAGAAAATTCGAATTTTCACAAGTCTGGAGACGTGACTCCGTCAGGAAAAATCCTGACGCCGTCTCCAGACACTGTGAAAATTTCACATCCGTTTTCTTGGAAAAAAATTGCACGCAATTCTATTAGTTATTTCCTGCAAAAAAACTGCATAAAACCTGAGATTAACTATCACAATCATATGACTCAAACAAAACATGACACAAGATGCGAATTTATCTAAACAATTTATTTAATATGTTTAAAATGGTTCTTATAAACAGGATATTTTTCCCTATACTTATTCGATGCAAAATACCTTTGATTGTAATTAAGACGAAGCTAAAGACAAAACAAAGCATGATTACATATAATTCAAACATATTAAAACAAATGATAAAGAATTAAAACACACATGACACTCCTAAAATACATTAAATTAAAGATTGGGTTGCCTCCCAAAAAGCACTTTTTTTATTTAACGAGTCTTGTAGCTAGACTCGGAGTCACACGTCTAGAAATCATGAAAATGATCCAAGTCGATGATCTCGCTTGGATTTTCTTTTTCGGACAACTTCCTAGTGGTGGGAGTTGATTGAAAGGTCTTTTTGAATCTTTCTCCATCAGGGTCACTCAATTCAATCCTAATGTGCCACGCACCATCTATTTCTTTTGGTGGCTTATTCCATTCTATCTTCTTCTTTATCAATTCTTCCAACCCCCACTTATTTCCTTTAAGATTGATAGGTATAACTCCTAAAAATTCTACCATCTTTCTAAATACTAAGACGTCCTTAAATGGGTTGAGCATGACATCTCTAACCAGTTGCCATTCCCAAGGTAAATGGTGTTCCACAAAGTTTTTCCTAACATAGAAAGGGGGTCGGGCACCAACACCGTCCGTACTAGGTCATGGTTCATAAGATTCTCTTTTACATAGGGTAGTCCAGTAAGGGATTTCATCGTCACATAGGTTGATTTCTTTAACTCCAAATATTGACTTGGTAATTCCTTCTCCTATCGCTATTTTGGCTTTTTTTTCAATCTATCACGGCTTTGGCGGTCGCTAAGAATCCTATTCCTACCAGTAAAGGGGTTGTAGGGTCTTTTTCCATGTCTATTATATAAAAGTCGTCTAAGAGTTTTAACCTTTCTATTTGGAATTCTACAACCTTCCTATGTGGACTTCTACATTCTTGACGATGCCTACGAAATAAGACTTAGTTTCATTTGCTAACCCAAAAACATGGGCGATCTCTTCTAATAGTCCGATTTTAAGCTTTTTGAAGAGGTATAATGGGATTAAGTTCACACAAGACCCTAAGTGGCTAAGGTATCAAAAGGCTTGGAGTCTCCTAGTCTACAAGGTAGAGTGAATAATCCGGGATCTTTCATTTTCTCAGGCATTTTGCCTTGAATGAACGCGGACCCATTTTTGCCTAGCTCTAAGCTCTCCACGTATTTATCCAGGATTGCATTGTACATTGAAGCATGAGCTAGAACTTCAAGAATCGGTAAGTTAAGATGCAAATCTTTGAATTCGTCTTCTAAAGTTTGTTCGAGTTCTTTTCATTGTTGTGTTCCAATTTTAATGGCTGTTTGCAACTGGTCCTTTTGAGAATGGTTTGTTTCCTTGGAACACGTTTTGATAGCATTGATCGAATTGAGGGGATGAGACGAGCATTCAGGGTCTTTCGTTGGGTAAGAACGAGCAGAAAAAACTGGAGAGGTGGAGTTAACATATTGTTTTGGGTTCTCAACCGTGTCACTTGGGAGTGCTCCCGTCATTCGATCATTGATGGCCTTCAAGACTGTGTCTATTTTATTGGTCATCTCGCCTTATTGTTGTTTGAAATCGGCTTCAAACTTAGACAATCTAGCATCGTGAGATGCCATAAAGCTGGACACCATTCCTTCGAGATTTGATTGGTTATTAAAATTTTGAGGATTGTTGTTGAAGGAGCGGTTCGAGAATGAACCGTTGGGCTGAAAACGATTAGGTGGGTTTGAAAAATTGTTTTTAGAATTTTGAGGCTTCCTCCACCTAAGGTTTGGGTGACTTTTCCATGATGGATTATAGGTGTCATCAAGATTGTTTTGCTCGGGGTTTGAAAGTAAACCACTTACCTCCCGCTTCATCGGTACGTGAGGATGCGTAATCAACAAAAGCTTGCTCGAGATTTTTCATGTAATTAAGTGGTACTGGGTATGGGACCATACAGATTTCACAGGAAAGAAGTGATTTTGTTCACTTTGAACAGATGAATTTGAGGTGCAAAGCTAACCTCCATCAAGCGTTTTGACTTGATTTTGGAGCTCAATGAGACGACGGTCGGATGTACTCGGGACATCTTGAGGTAAAGAGATTGCCTTGACCGGTTTAGCAAAGTCTCTTGGGTCATTCCAACTTTCGTTGTCATAGAGGGCTAAGTCCTTTAATAGTGCCCAGGATTCTTCGGTATTTTTGTCATAAAGTTTACCACCAACCGCTTGATCGATGGTTAGCCTTGTGGCATGATTGACATGATCATAAAAGATTTGGACTTGGAGCCAAAGATCATTGCCATGATGAGGAAC
Organism: Tanacetum coccineum; assembly: GCA_026074375.1. NCBI lineage: Eukaryota > Viridiplantae > Streptophyta > Magnoliopsida > Asterales > Asteraceae > Tanacetum > Tanacetum coccineum. Next base: position 17,756 of record BQNB010018576.1, read on the forward strand.
GTTTTGGAGCAAGTCCTTGAAACGAGTCCATGCTTCAGAGAGAGATTCACCCTGATGTTGTTGGAACATCAAGATGTCATTCTGGAGTTTCGCAATCCTTCCCGGTGGAAAGAATTGAGTAAGGAAACGAGTAGTAAGATCCTCCCAGGTGGAGATAGATCTTTCAGGAAGACATTCAAGCCAATTGCTAGCTTGATCGTGAAGAGAAAATTAAAATAAACATAGGCGCGTCCTTTCCCTATTTGCAACATCAAGGTCAAGTGAGTCCACAAGTTTTAGAAAATCCTTAAGATGTTGGTTTGGATCCTCGGACCAAAGTTTGTGGAAAGAGCATCCGTTTTGCACCAACCGGATGGTGTCGGATAGCAGAGGCACCACATTGTTCCCATCGGAGAGCTTAGTGGTGTTTTGATAGCCCTCGTGGCTGGGTCTGGAATAGTCTCCTAGGGTATGTATAGGATTTTCGTCTCCTATGGAGGTCAACGAAAAGATTTTACGAAACAAATAACACAAAGAAAATATAACTAAAGAAAGCTAATTGACAGAAAATAAATCTCACTTGATAGGAACCAAGCGAGTAGACCTAAGCTAGATTATATTCGAAACCTAACTATTCCCGATGCAGCGGTGCCAAAAACTTGATGTTCGGTCGTTGTGAGCTTCACAAGAAGTTTTACAACTCCTTAGGCAGTGTACCTAACCGTTGTAGTGTAGTATAGGCAAGACTCGAGGGTTGTTATCATTCTTTAAGGGAATAGGTTGGAAAGGCTCGAACAGAATATAACAGAGGTGTAAAGGGTTAAGAGAAGATGGTTTTTTATATTTTATGAAAGCAATTAAAATTCTGGTTTTGAGAGGTTGGTTTTGGTTTTAGCTAATTAAACTAATAATAAATCTAAATTACTTTGGTGAAAACTTATGTGGTAAACGAACGTATTTACTTAATCATGCACTACTCCTTAGTTTGCTTCTCCTAATCCTATTGCTTTGTCACACTTATGATGATCTGTGTAAGTATTTTCTTAGTCATGAACGAATTACATGAAAACGTCGTCTATGTAATATTCCGTTAAGGCAACACACAAGTAAGGTAGTATCAAGACTATTACAAGGCCCCTAAGAGTACATTACATGCATTAAAACACTTAAGAGGGATCAACCATATTAGGGGTAAGGTAGTATGAAGACTGTTACCGATGATATCCTTTCTAAACACTCGCGTTTCTCTAAACGTCTATGCTAATGTAATATTTTATAGCCAGTTTTCTAGAGCCTTACGCGCACATCCATCACAAGAAGCAATATTAAAAGGATTTACAAACTAAGTTTCATGCAATCATAAGTAAATACTAATGGATCCAGCCTAGCATATTATAAGGAAGCGAAGAACAAGAATCAATCAAATAACACATAGACATATTGAATGATAAAAGATAGAAGACTACACTTTATTAAAACATGTGTTTAAGGCTGATACAAGAGGGTTTTGATACCCTAAAAATGAGCCTAATAGCTGCTACAATCAACATCTAAAGGCAGGGTTCGTCTCCCAAAAGGTACACACTTAAAACCCTAAAAACGAGTTTGTATATATGGGAAAACGGGCGCGACGACGTCGCATTATAATCGCCGTATCTTCTAGTGCTTCTTTAAGTCGGTTGGATCTAACACCGTCCTTTGTACGTCCTGACGCCGTCACATGTAATTATGACGTAGTCTCCAGCTATTGTACGCATTTTCTTCATCAGATTTGGTCTAGAGTTGTAATCTTATCTGTTTCTTCTCCAAATGAGCCCAAGTCACGTGTATTTCTTCCAAAAGCCATCCAAGTGCTAAAAACACAAAAAGGAACGATTAAGTACATAATTTAGGCATATTTGTATTATTTAGGGGGTTAAATGACCCAAAAAAAGTGCATAAAATGACACCTCATCAACTATATTTGCGAGTGTTGAATAATTTCGGTTGGAAAATGTAACCCTTGCGGATTTTCTCGTCATGTAATGTTTAATTTAAGTCCTTTGACTTTCTGAATTTTACCTTCTTCCGTTAGCAATTACCGTATTGACGATAGTCAATCTATATTTTCATTGGTCAATAAATCTTATATTTTATATATTAAACATTTGTAGAGGTTTACAATCTTATTTGATCACTATCCGGGAGGTTGTCCCGCAAACAACTTAAAATGTCAACCAACGCGTTTCGGCACTTCCAAATTATCAATACATAATCTAAAGTAATTTAACTATAAAACATGTCATGTGAATAGTCTAAGTTCATGTAAATGTGATTTTAAACTCAATAAAAATACTAGGAAACTTCAGGTCACGTTTTAAAATCAAGAACAATGTGTATTAAGGAAACCCGCCACAAAACGAAGCAACCCGAGACCCCTTTGGATCCCTTAGACGATCGAGACACACAAGTGACAACAAGGCAAGATATTAGGAACCTTGTCTAGTCCATGATTTGTTTTATATTCTTTTTTCCATTTCCTCATTTCAAAAACACACAACACAAAATCCTTTTTCTCTTCCTCTCTTTGTGTTCGTCCGACCCACAACACACACACACACATATTTATTTTCCAACTTTGATCAAAAACATGAAGGTTTAAGCGTATTGGGTTGATTCTAAAAGGTTTGGGTATAAGAAAAACAACATTGGGGTTGTTTGGTTTCGTGTCGATCTCATCTTCAAAACCCTCTTTTGTAAGTCTTCAAATTTCAATTTAACTTGTACTTTTATATAGCTAATGATGCATAGATGTTAGTTGTACGGTGCGTTTTCTAAAAATCAAACGTTAAAATTTTGAAATGAATAAAAAAGGGTGTTTGGTTGGTTCGAACTAGGGACAAGGACACAAAGGGTTGATCATTTTGTTATTTTGGTTGTGTTGGTGGAAAAACATTTACGTACTAAGTAGCTTATTTATCATCTAGCTTAAAAATAAGTTTTCAAAAAGCTTAATATAACTTATTTTGGGCTTATTTAGGTTCGAAAATCACAAGGAACAAAAAGGAGGTGTTTTTGGTTATTTACCTCTTTTGTTGTATTTTTATAACTTATTTAGATAACTTATTTGGATAACTAGAAACACTACGTAGCTTATTAATAAGCTAAACATACTTGTTTTGGGCTTATGAGGCTCACGACCTAATAAAGCCAAATAAGCCGTGGCTTATTGTGGACCTTATTGTGGTCCGGCTTATTTTGGTAATTATTGTTTGGATTTATTTTCATAATGGGCTTTGTTAATGGGCCTAAAACAAATTTTAAAAACCGATGGCAATACTATGGAATACTAATGGGCCTTAAGGCCCAAAGAAGCTTAAACTAGTTGTTTAAACACTTTAGACGGATTTTATAAACAAGTTCATATTAGTATACATATTAAAATAGTTAGGGTATTCGTTGGGAGATTTGTGTTTGGTAAATCATTGCGAAAACATAGATTTTGGAAAATTGTCGAAAGGTTGATTTATTAAGGAAAAGTGTTTGGAAAATAAGGTTTAAGAACCTTGGAAAACGTTTTATAAACGAACGGGTCATGCTGAAATTTCGTAAGAATCCTATACTTAGAATATTTTTCAAAACTTACCTTTATGACGAAATAATAATATATTATTATTTTAATAAATCGACTAAAAGACGAAAAATACATTTTATAATTTTATAAATTATAAAACTTCTCCGAATCGTTTTGTATAATTAAAGTGTGTCATTTCTTACAACAAATACAATTAAACAAGGTAACTAGGGTTTACCGGATGGATTTACCGAAACATATTCATTTGCGTTTATTATCTAAGTCTTGTTATTTTACTTGTCTATTTTCTTAAATGGAAAAAGATCCTCTAATATTCAAATTGAACATGATAGGTCATGTTGATGATGTTGTGAGTAGAACATTGACATAAAATAATACAAATTTCTCACAATGATGGCCCACTTTTTCTTTCCCACTCACAACAACCTCAACATAATCTATCATGTTCATCTTGAACATTAGAGGATCCTTATCGTTCTTAAATAGCATAAGTATATGTAATCTAAAGTACATACTTAGCATATCTTCTTCGTGTCTAAATCACCAACCACAACGCAACTAATACTACTAAAAGCAGTAACACAGAACATTTTCAAAACTCCTATGCATCACTTTTAAGTATACATTTCAAACATAAAGCTAAGTCAAACTAATTGCTAGGTCGTGTCTGCAAGCCGTCGTACGCCATTGTTTGACTGGCATATACTCAGCTACTTAGTAGCCCTATTTTTCAAACTATTTTCCGTTGGGAGAAAATGATACTCAAACTTATTTCATGTTGTTTTCATCTGTGCAAAACAATTTTATACTTTTCGGACAATGCTAATGTGCCAAATGGACGCTAAGTGAATGACAGAGACATATGAACAAGTTTTGCGGAACAAATCATTTGTGCATGAGTTTTATGTGAACTTCTATGCAAGGACAATTTTGCCTGACCTATTTATGCTCAAGCTGTAGGCCTGTAGGTATTTGAGACAATAAGAGCCTCGGAAACCATTAGAGAATGTTAGGATCAAACGAACATGTTATGAATCTATGTGAATGCTATGAATCTATTTGGAATGCTATGATCATTGGAACATTGTGATAGCATGGGGTTGCTATGTTGAAATCAAAATCTATTGCATGCATTCTGCTTTCATATTGCACAATTGTCCACTACTTCAATTCTGGCACAGCAACTGGGTTTACCTCTAAACCTACGAGCTCACCAACTTTATGTTGACATTTTCGAGTATTATTTTCAGGTGATGTAATTATTCGTTAAGTGCAAGATAGAATGCCTTAGAGACCTAAGCTATCCCGTGAGGGATCATTGTTGAAGGATTTCATTCGAGGCTTGATTTCATGTTGAAGTTCTTAGATTATTCTAGACTTATCTCACCCCTATGTTGGGGGCTGGATTGTAATAAAAATTTGAACTATGTGTTATGTTTATCGATAAATTTAACATAAGTTTTCATATTTGTCGTCGGAGGGCGTTGTGACACTATCGATATGCATTTTAGATTTCTCTATATTGTATCTTGTGTTATGACGATTAATCCTCCATCATGCCTCGTGTTTCCGCCTTTGTCGGGGTGTGACAGTTTGGTAATTAGAGCCAAGGTTATAGAGAATTAGGTGGTTTGGCCTAGACTATAACCTAGGAACCTTCATATAGTTTGCATGATAGGCTCTATGTGTGCATATTACTTGCTTTTGCGCGTACGTATCGTCTATCGTCTATCGTATTAGTTAGATCAATCACTGGGCTATGTGAGCTAGATATTGAGTACAACTGGGAAATGATGCATCTATAAATACGGTGGCCAACGTAATTATGAATACATCACAACCCATGCGGACTTAGTCATCCCACTCACTCAAAACGGTGTTGACACCTTAGGACCGTCATTCGAGCCATAGCATATTAGGACCGTCGTTATGCGAGATCCCTCACCGACCTAATGATTAATTGTATCCCCCCTCGTGTAGATAATGGTTTTAACAATGACAACCCGCAATGCTGGTCGACGCACTGTTGCAACACGAGGTGGAGGGACAAGTGAACAGGATGGTCGAGAAGGTGAGAGGTCTAGTGATCAAGTAGGAAGTGGCAGAGGTAGCCAAGGAGGTGGTAGAGGTGGCCAAGGGAGTGGCCGAGGTAGCCAAGGAGGTGGTCAAGATGGCCAAGAAAGTGATCAGGGTAGTCAAGGAAGTAGTCGAGGTAACAGAGCGAATGAAGGTGGTAGTGGTCCTTGACTTTGCTACTATCATCGCTCAGCAATTGCAAAACCTACTACCCACTATTGTAGCACAAGTCGGAAACCACATTAACAACCAAGGGAACAATAAGAACCAAGACGATAACATCATTAATGACAACAACCAGGGTAACGTTAGGACTATGAACAACGGTCAAGGTGGTTGTTCATACAAGGAGTTCATGGCTTGTAATCTAAAGGATTATGATGGAAAGGGTGGCGCGATAGTCTACACTCGCTAGATTAAAAAAATGGAATCAGTCCAAGATATGAGTGGGTGTGGAGAGAACTAGAAGGTTAAGTACACTGCCAGTTCTCTTATCGGTAAGGCACTAACATGGTGGAACTCCCAGGTCTAAACTAAAGGTCGAGAATCCGCAGTTGGCATGACCTGGGAAGACGTTATGACTTTGACAAGAGAGGAGTTGTGTCTAAACAATGAGATGCAAAAGATGGAAACTGAGTTTTGGTGTCACGCCATGGTCGGAGCTGGCCATGCTGCGTATACTGATTGATTCTATGAGCTTGCTAGGCTAGTCCCGTATTTGGTTACCCCTGAGAACAAGAGAATTAAGAGGTACATCTATGGCCTTGCTCTACAGATCCGTGCGATGGTGGCAGCAACGGAGCCAACAACAATTCAGAGTGTTGTACTAAAAGCTGGAATGCTAACCAATGAGGCAATTAGGAATGGAGTGTTAAAGAAGGTTACTGAGAAGAGAGGGAATAGTGGAGATCCGAGTAGGGATGGAAATGTTAAGGATGATAACAAGAGGTCTAGGACTGGAAGGGGGTTTAAACCCTGTTAGGAAAGAGTAAACAAGTGCCGCGCCCAAATGCCTAAACTACAAATATCACCATCAACCCGAGGTACCTTGTCGTTTGTGTACAAACTGTAACCGATTCGGGCATATTGCCAAAGATTGTAAGGTGGGGCCTAGGGTAGTGAATCCCCTGAATGTTAGAAACCCAACTGCTGCTCGTGGGGCGCGTTTTGAATGTGGTAGTACTGACCATTACAAGGCAGCATGTCCTAGGTTGAACCGCGCCCCAAGACTAAGAGGAAACCGTCCAAATCAAGTGATGGATGTCGAGGGAGGTCAAGGTCGTGGAAACAATGGCAACCAGGCACGTGGAAGGGCTTTTATGATGGGAGCAGAGGAGGCTCGCCAGGACCCAAACATAGTGGCGGGTGCGTTCACTTTAAACAATCACTATGCCACAACCCTATTCGATTATGGTGCCGATTATAGCTTTATTTCCACTACTTTCATACCTTTGTTAGACATAGAGCCCAATAACTTAGGTTTTAGTTACGAGATCAAAATAGCTAGCGGTCAACTGGTAGAGATCAATAAGGTTATTCGAGGTTGCAAACTAAAGATACAAGGTCACACCTTTGATATCGACTTGATACCGTTCGGACATGGAAGTTTTGACGTAATCGTAGGGATGGACTGGTTGTCCAGACACAAAACCGAGATCGTTTGCCATGAGAAGGTAGTTATAATTCTACTACCAAAAGGCGAAATGCTTAGAGTCTTAGGAGAAAGGCCAGAAGAGAAGGTGAGACACCTCTTGAGTGCGAAAGCCGAGGAGCAAAAACTGAAGGACATAGTTGTCACTAGAAATTTTTCCAAGGTATTTCCTGACGACCTATCAGGATTACCCCCTTCTCGAGAAATCGAATTTCGTATCGACTTAATCCCTGGAGCTATGCCGGTCGCAAAATCCCCTTATCGTTTGGCGCCCTCTGAAATGGAGGAGTTGTCAAGTCAACTCAGAGAACTCTAGGACAATGGTTTCATTCGACCATGTTTATCGCCATGGGGAGCACCGGTATTGTTCGTCAAGAAAAAGGATGGTTCATTTAGTATGTGTATCGACTATAAAAAGTTGAATAAACTGACCATCAAGAACCATTGACCCCTTCCAAGAATAGACGACCTATTCGATCAACTGCAAGGATCACAATATTTCTTTAAGATAGACCTTCGGTCCGGATACCATCAGCTGAGAGTGCACGAGGACGACATTCCAAGGACTGAATTTAGAACTCGATATAGACATTTCGAGTTCACAATAATGTCTTTGGTCTGACGAATGCACTAGCGGTATTCTAGGACTTGATGAACCGAGTATGTAGGCCTTACCTAGACAAGTTTGTAATAGTATTCATAGATGACATCTTGATCTACTCCAGGACTAAGGAAGAGCATGAGATGCACCTAGGGTTAATCTTGGAACTGATCAAGAAGGAGAAACTGTATGTGAAATTCTCTAAGTGTGAATTTTGGTTGCAAGAAGTGTAGTTCCTTAGGCATGTGATTAACGGTGATGGCCTACATGTAGACTCCAGCAAGATTGAAGCTGTTAATAATTGGGAAGCCCCTAGAACTCCATCAGAGGTTCGCTCATTCTTAGGATTAGCAGGATACTACCGCCAATTCATAGAGAATTTCTCCAAGTTAGCCAAACCCCTTACCATTTGACACAGAAGCACAAGGAATACGTTTGGGGAGAGGAACAAGAGAGGGCATTTCAGACCTTGAAGGATAAGCTCTGTAATGTACCTGTTCTAGCACTCTTCAATGGACCAAAAGATTTCATAGTATAATGCGATGCGTTAGGTTTAGGACTAGGTTGTATACTGATGCAAAGAGGTAAGGTGATAGCTATGCCTCTCGACAGTTGAAAATTCACGAGAAGAATTACACCATCCATGATTTGGAATTAGGTGCAGTAGTATTTGCCCTCAAGATCTGGAGACATTACTTGTACGGGACGAAGAGCGTCATATACACCGACTACAAGAGTCTCCATCACATCTTCAATCAGAAAGAGCTGAATATGCCTCAACGTTGTTGGATAGAGCTTTTCAGCGATTATGACTACGAAATTCGCTACCATCCTTGTAAGGCGAATGTAGTAGCCGATGCACTAAGTAGAAAGGAGAGATTCAATCCTAGGAGAGTTTGAGGTATGAACATGACCATTTAGTCGAGTATCAAGGATAAGATACTAGCGGCTCAGAATGAAGCATCTGAGGCTGTCAATGCACCAACAGAAATGCTGTGAGGGCTAGACGATCAGATGGAACATAGGAGTGATGGAGCGTTGTATTGTCTAGATCGAATATGGGTTCCTTTGACGGGTGATGTGAGAACCCTGATAATGGATGAAGCTCATAAGTCTAGATACTCAATACACCTAGGAGCAGATAAGATGTACTATGACCTTAGGGACATGTACTGGTGGACGGGAATGAAGAAAGACATGGCCCTATATGTTAGCAAGTGTTTGACTTGTTCTAAGATCAAAGCTGAACATCGTAGGCCATCCAGCTTACTGCAGCAACCTAAAATCCCAGAATGGAAATGGGAGAGAATAGCCATGGACTTTATCACCAAGTTGCCAAGAACTGGAAATGGGCATGATGCAATCTGGGTCATCGTGGACAGGTTGACAAAGTCTGCTCATTTCCTACCCATTCGTGAGGACTTTAAGATGGATAGGCTAGCTAGACTCTACCTCAATGAAATCATTTCAAGGCATGGAGTGCCAATTTTAATCATATCTGACCGTGAAAGTCGCTTTACATCGAGGTTTTGGCAGTCAATGCAAGAAGCACTAGGAACCCAACTAGACATGAGTACCTTACCATCTACAGACTGATGGTCAAAGCGAGCGTACCATTCAAACTTTGGAAGACATGCTCAGGGCATGCGTCATGGACTTCAAAGGAAGTTAGGACGTTCATCTTCCATTGGTTGAATTCTCTCACAACAATAGTTACCATTCTAGTGTGAGATGTGCACCATTTGAAGCACTTTATGGGAGAAAGTGTCATTCACCAATCCTAAGGGCAGAAGTTGGAGAAGCACAATTGATAGGGCCTGAGATAGTGCAAGAGACCACTGAGAAAATCTCACATATCAAGGATAGGCTTAAGACTGTACGTGATCGTCAGAAAAGCTATGCAGATAAGAGAAGGAAACCTTTAGAATTTAGTGTAGGTGATCATGTCCTACTCAAAGTGTCGCCTTGGAAAGGTGTTGTACGCTTTGGGAAGAAAGGCAAGCTAGCACCTAGGTTTGTTGGACCATTTGAGATCACTGAGAGGATCGGTCCCGTAGCCTATAAACTAAGACTGTCTCAAGAGTTAAATGGTGTTCATGACACGTTTCACTTGTCAAACCTCAAGAAGTGTTTGGCTGATCCAACACTACATATACCTTTGGAGGAAATTCAAGTCGATGCTAAGTTAAACTTTGTGGAAGAACCAGTAGAAATCCTAGAGCGTGAGTTCAAGAAGCTAAAACAGAGTAGAATTGCCATTGTCAAGGTTTGATGGAATTCGAAACGAGGACCTGAATTTACTTGGGAACATGAGGATCAGATGAAACTCAAATACCCACATCTCTTTAGCTCTAGCACTAGTTAAATTTTGGGGCGAAATTTCTTTTAAGGGGGTAGAATGTAACCCTTGCAGATTTTCTAGTCATGCAATGTTCAATTTAAGTCCTTTGACTTTCTGAATTTTACCTTCTTCCGTTAGCAATTACCGTGTTGACGGTAGTTAATCTGCATTTTCATTGGTCAATAAATCTTTTATTTCATATATTAAACCTTTTAAGAGGTTTACAATCTTATATGATCACTATTCGGGAGGTTGTCCCGCAAACGGCTTAAAATGTCAAACAACGCGTTCCGGCACGTCCAAATTGTCAATACATAATCTAAAGCAATTTAACTATAAAACATGTCATGTGAATAGTCTAAGTTAATGTAAATGTCATTTTAAACTTAATAAAAATACTAGGAAACTTCGGGTCACGTTTTAAAATCACGAACAATGAGTATTAAGGAAACCCGACACAAAACGAAGCAATCCGAGACCCCTTTGGATCCCTTAGCCGATCGAGACACACAAGGGACAACAAGGCAAGGAATTAGGAACCTTGTCTAGTCCTTGATTTGTTTTATATCCATTCCTTTTGTCCTATTTCCTCATTTCAAAAACACACGCCACAAAATCCTTTCTCTCTTCCTCTCTTTGTGTTCGTCCGACCCACAACACACACATACACACACACATTTACTTTCCAACTTTGATCAAAAACATGAAGGATTGAGTGTTTCCGGGTTGATTCCAATAGGTGTGGGTATATAAAACACAACGTTTGGGTTGTCGGTTTCGTGTCAATCTCGTCTTCAAAACCCTCTTTTGTAAGTCTTCAAATTTCAGTTTAACTTGTACTTTTATATAGCTAATGATGCATAGATGTTAGTTGTACGGTGCGTTTTCTAAAAATCAAACGTTAAAATTTTGAAATGAATAAAAAGGGTTGTTTGGTTGGTTCGAACTAGGGACAAGGACACAAAGGGTTGATCATTTTGTTATTTTGGTTGTGTTGGTGGAATAACATTTACGTAATAAGTAGCTTATTTATAATCTAGCTTAAAAATAAGCTTTCAAAAAGCTTAATATAACTTATTTTGGGCTTATATAGCTTCGAAAACCACAAGGAACAAAAAGGAGGTGTTTTTGGTTATTTACATCTTTTGTCGTATTTTTATAACTTATTTCGATAGCTTATTTGGATAACTAGAAACACTACGTAGCTTATTAGCTTATTAATAAGCTAAATATACTTGTTTTGGGCTTATGAGGCTCAAAGCCCCATAAGGCCCAATAAGTCGTGGCTTATTATGGACCTTATTGTGGTCCGACTTATTTTGGTAATTATTGTTTGGACTTATTTTCATATTGGGCTTTGTTAATGGGCCTAAAACGAATTTTTACAACTAATGGCAATACTATGAAATACTAATGGGCCTTAAGGCCCAATAAGCTTAAACTAGTTGTGTAAACACTTTAAACGGATTTTTATAAACAAGTTCATATTAGTATACATATTAAAATAGTTAGGGTATTCGTTGGGAGATTTGTGTTTGGTAAATCATTGCGAAAACATAGATTTTGGGAAATTGTCGAAAGATTGATTTATTAGGGAAAAATGTTTGGAAAATAAGGTTTAAGAACATTGGAAAATGTTTTATAAACGAACGGGTCATGTCGAAATTTCGTAAGAATCCTATACTTAGAATATTTTTCAAAACTTACCTTTATGACGGAATCATAATATATTATTATTTTAATAAATCGACTAAAAGACGAAAAATATATTTTATAATTTTATAAAGAAAAAATTACATGTTTCGTCCCTATGGTTTATACCAAACATCACGTTTCGTCACTATTTCATTTTAATTACACTAGACGTCCCTAATTTTGAAACTGGTAACGCTAGCCGTCCCTATTTTGGATGGTCGTTAACTTTTCTCGTTAAGTCTAATTATTAAAAGGGTATTTTGGTCTTTTTGTTCTTGTCACCACCATAGGGACGAAACGTGTAATTTTTTATACAAATCAACTTAAAAAAGACCAAATTTTTTTTCTTATTATTATTATTAGTATTATTATTACGAGCAATAATTAAAAAAATTTATACGAATCAAATTAAAAAAAATAATTTTCTTTTTATAAAAAGAATTTTTTTTAAAAATTTATAATTTTTTTTATTTCGGTTTCAGTTTACGAGCAATAATAAAAAAAATCTTAAATTTTTTTTTAAAATTTTTTTATTTTGGTTTCAGTTTACTAGCAATAATAAAAAAATTTAATTTTTTTTATTTCGGTTTCAGTTTACGAGCAATAATAAAAAAAAATTAATTTTTTTTATTTTGGTTTCAGTTTACGAGCAATAATAAAAAAAATTCTTAAATTTTTTTTTTAATTTTTTTATTTTGGTTTCAGTTTACTAGCAATAATAAAAAAAATTAATATTTTTTATTTCGGTTTCAGTTTACTAGCAATAATAAAAAAAAATTTATTTCGGTTTCAGTTTAAGAGCAATAATAAAAAAAATCTTAAAATTTTTTTTTAATTTTTTTTATTTTGGTTTCAGTTTACTAGAAATAATAAAAAAAATTAATTTTTTTTATTTCAGTTTCAGTTTACTAGCAATAATTAAAAAAAAAAAAAAATTTATTTCGGTTTCAGTTTACGTGCAATAAAAAAAATTTAAAATTTTTATTATTTCGGTTTCAGTTTACGAGCAATAATAAAAAAAATTAAAATTATAATTTTTTTTATTTTGGTTTCAGTTTACGAGCAATTTTATTTCGGTTTTTAGTTTACGAGAAGAAAAACAATAAGTCGCGGTGTTTTTTAAAATTTTTTAAAAATTGCTCGAACTGAAACCGAAGTAAAAAAATTTAAAATTTTTAAACTTTTTTATTATTGCTCATAAACTGAAACCGAAATAAAAAAAATTTAAAATTTTTTAAAATAAGAAAAAAAAATAATAGTAATAATAATAATAATAATAAGAAAAAATTACATGTTTCGTCCCTATGGTGGTGACAGGAGCAAAAAGACCAAAATACCCTTTTAGTAATTAGACTTAACGAGAAAAGTTAACGACCATCCAAAATAGGGACGGCCAACGTTACCAGTTTCAAAATTAGGGACGACTGGTGTATTTAAAATGAAATAGGGACGAAACGTGATTTTTGAATAAACCATAGGGACGAAACATGTAATTTTTTCTTTTATAAATTATAAAACTTCTCCGAATCGTTTTGTATAATTAAAGCGTGTCATTTCTTACAACAAATACAATTAAACAAGGTAATTAGGGTTTACCGGATGGATTTACCGGAACATATTCATTTGCGTTTATTATCTAAGTCTTGTTATTTTACTTGTCTATTTTCTTAAATAGTATAAGTATATGTAATCTAAAGTACATACTTAGCATATCTTCTTCGTGTCTAAATCACCAACCACAACGCAACCAATATTACTAAAAGCGGTAACACGGAACATTTTCAAAACTCCTATGCGTCACTTTTAAGTACACATTTCAAACATAAAGCTAAGTCAAACTAATTGCTAGGTTGATGCGGTTATCGTTAGACTTCAACAAGAAGTTTTACAACTCCCTAGGCAGTGCACCTAATCGTTGTAGTGTAGTATAGGCAAGACTCGAGGGTTGTTATCGTTCTCTAGGGGAATAGGTTGGGAAGGCTCGATCAAGATCTAACAGAGGTCTACGGGGTTGAGAGAAGATTCTTTTTGTATTTTTATTTTATAGAAAGCAGGTAAAATCATGGTTTTGAGAGGTTGGTTTGTTTAACTAATTAAGCTAAATATAATATAATCTACTGGTGATAATTTTATGATAAAAAGATGTATTTACTTAATCATATACTACTCCTTAGATTGCTTCTCCTAATCCTGTTGTTTTGTCACACTTATGATGATCTGTGTAAGTATTTCCTAAGTCAAGAACGAATTACATGAACCCGCCATCTATTTAATATTTCGTTAAGGCAACGCACAAGCAAGGTAGTATGAAGACTATTACAAGGCCCCTAAGAGTATATTAAATGCAATTGAAATATCTTAAGAGGGATCAACCGTATTAGGGGTAAGGTAGTATGAAGACTGTTACCGATGGTATCCTTTCTACACACTCGCGTTTTCCTAGACGTCTATGTCAATTTAATATCTTATGGCTAGTTTTCTAAAGCCTAACGCGCACATCCATCACAAGAAGCAACGTTAAAAGGATCTTCAATCTAAGTTTCATACAATTATAAGTAAATACAAGGGAGGGTTTAGCCTAGCATGTTATAAAGAAAGTAAGAACATAAATCAATCAAACAACACATAGACATATTGAATGATTAAAGATAAACAATCTTACTTTATTAAAACATGGATTAAAGGTAGTTACAATAGGGTTTTGAGACCCTAAAGACGACCTAAAGGCTGACAAAATACTTAGGGTTCGGCTCCTAAACGTTATACAAAGTTACACACTTAAAACCCTAAATTCGGTTTTGTATATATAGAGAAATCGCTGCGACGGCGTCCAGTTGTAGTCGCGACGCCGTCACACGTTTATGAATATGTAGCTGATCACATATTTTCTTTGGCATCTTTTTGATGTCCTGATATATAAAAGGCTTCGGTTACTAAACCTGCTAAAATTATTAAGGATGTTTGCTTAGTTTTTGTTTATTTTTAAATCCATATGTGTAACACCCCCAAATCTCTTGGTATAAATGGCTATAAATTCGGCATACATATGATATGTATGATATATTTTGTAACTTTTATGTATTGGGTATAAAAGTGGGTATTTGTTGAAGCGTAGAAAAGTTTTGGTGGTTCCGGGAGTGCCTAAACGCAATTTATCGCGAAACGTATACACTTTACGTATCCGATAAAAATAAAATAAACAAAGTTAATAAATTTTACTCAAAATAATTACTTAACACTTGCTTGATGTAAACATTTATTTGTTTGGTGTCCGTTTACGCTAAACGATAATTTTTAACTTACGCGATTTAACTATTAAAAATAAAAGTAAACGCGTACGAGGAAGAAAAATAAATAATTAGTAAAATAGATGACGTCGTAAAAGACCTGAAAATACGGAATGTTACAGTCTCCTCCGGTTAGAAGAGCCTTGTCCTCAAGGCTCAGGTTGCAACACCTGAAGAAGGTACGGGTTCAGAGAAGAGATGCGGAAATTTCTCTTGGATTTGTGTTGATGAAGAGGTGTAGGTTTTAAGGTGTCTACTCTCAGCATGACATGGTTCTTCCTGAATGCATAGGTAATCAGTCTATGCCCTCAAATATACGAGGGCCAACGATGCAATGCTCATTTTCGTCAAAATAGTGTAATGTATTAAATGTTTCCAATAGTTTTATAACGAGATGAAATAGTTAATAAAGTAAACGTGAAGTAGCTCATAGGGTGACAACAAAATGATAGCAAAATGGTTTATGGGTTGACATCGAGATTGTTTGTAAAGCGATAGATAATAGCAAGTATAAAGAATATCCGAACGAACGCAGAAGCAGTCAAAGAAAAAGAACGTAAAGAATTATTCAATCAACAAAATGAACGTAAAGAGTCGTGTTCTAAAGGTAGGTGCTCCAAAGTGACACGTATGAGGTGACAAGTTAATTGTCGTACTCCCATCAACTGGAAGGCTTCAAAATGATGGATTACGAAACAACATATGCGATTCAAAATCATAAGAAGAGTGTTCCAACTCGGAGTCGAATGGTAAAGTAACTAGTAGAATTTACAAAATATGCCGAATTTTCGATATCATCAAAAGGGAATAAAGTAAAGTCGCGTAAATGGTTGAAGTTAATCGTAAGAGATCAAGAAGAAATTAGCCCATAAGTATAGGTATCCTTATATAATACCAGTATTGACGCTCAAGGGAGTAAATGAGAAATCAGGAAGTACACGAAAATCAGAGTGATCAATATTTATATAACAGACCGATATAAGGTAAATAGTAAGACGTCATATGATAGACGTAAGAGAACGAAATCATAGTCTAGTATTAAATACTCATTATCCATGTAATAGTAGTAGGGATGCAAAAGAGAGCATATAAGTTACCTGGGAGCAAGCGCGTGCGGATATCGGATAAAACAAGGAGAGACTCTATATTTTGAAAAACATGGTCATAGTCTAGGTTTTAAAAACGACCTAGTTCTCTATGACTTCAGCTCTGATACCATCTGTAACACCCCCAAAATCAGGTAGCAGCGGAATGGTAACATTTGGGGTGCTACGTCAAAGTACAACAATCAAGATATAGGAAACGACCTTAAATGGACGTTTTAAGATAAGATTTCATTTGATGCCATAGCAAAATATCAGAGTTCATACATTAGGTCCCATAAGTTTTAAAAGTCATAAACATTCTTAATTAAACAAAAGCTTCATAATACCAAAAGATGACTTAAGTTTGTAAAGATAATAAAAGTTGCATAAACTTTAGATAAAACACAGAATCCGTCTTCATTGATATCCGCCACGGCTCCCGTCAAATCTTCATACCCTAGGACCTGAAATTACAAAATGTTACAATATGATTAAATCCTTATTTGTATTTAAGAAATACGATTAGGTCCATCTTATTATTATAACAAAATGATGAATTGAGCTCATTTAGTTCTACAAATTCTAACGAATTTTAGCCAATTTTATAAACAAATTAAACAATTCAAGAATCATGACGAATAATATCTTAATGAACGAACAAAAATGTGCTATCTTTAAAAGAACAAACATGAACATCAATTTCCATTCGTTTAAGTGTTCATATTAGTTAGTTTGTTCGGTCAAAAATCTTAACTAACGAACACGAACAAGCCTCGTGCGTGTTAGTTCGGTTCTTTATCCCTACTTGTAGATTATCATATAGCGGTTTTTTCTTTTCGTATAATATTTTTCTATACCTTCAATAAACTTTTAGTTTCTCATTGTGTTTTTCTGTTTGATAATTAGATGATCTATTAATTCAATGCATCAAAAAGCTATTATTAAGCAAAAAAAGAAAAAAAAAAGAAAATGAACAATTTAAAAAGGCCTCATATTTACATTTCACTTTAGGCCTTCACAAGGCTTGAGTCGCCCCTGATTACACACTAAAAAACCTAAAATCGGTTTTTTATATATAAGAAAAACGGTGCGACGACGTCGCTTTGAAGCCATGACGCCGTTGTCACGTCGATGGTTCCAGATCCAATTTAAGGCGGCTACGCTCTGACGTCGTCACTTTGAAATCACGACGCCGTCTTTATACTAGCGACGCCATCTCCACGCTCTGTATGCGTAGTTCTTCAAGATACTTGGTGTAGAGCCGTAGTCTTGTCCGTTTCTTCTCCAAATGAGCCTAAGTCACGTGTATTTTCTCCAAATGTCATCCAAGTGCTAAAAACCTGAAAATAAATGATTAAGCACATAATCTGGGCATATTTGCATGATTTATAGGGTTAAATGACCCCGAAATAGTGTATAAAATGACACCTCATCATAGGTCGTATCTGGAAGCCGTCGTACGCCGTTGTTTGACTGTCATATGCTCAACTACTTATCATCTTGGTAAGGTGAGTTTTCGTAGCATCACTTTTCAAACTATTTTCCGTTGGGGGAAAATGATACTCAAACTTATTTCATACTGTTTTCATCTGTGCAAAACAATTTTATACTTTTAGGACAATGTTATGTGTCTATGACTGCTATGTGAATGACATGAGGACTATATGAACAAGTTATGCGGAACGAATCATTTGTGCATGAGTTTTATGTGAACTTCTATGCAAGGACAATTTTACCGACCTATGTTAGCTCTAGCTGGTAGGCCTTAGGTACGGAGGACAATAAGCGCTAAGACCATTGGGAATGGTTGATATCAACGAACATGGTATGAATTTATGTGAATGCTATGAATCTATTTGGAATGCTATGATCATTGGAACATTATGATAGCATGTGGTTGCTATGTTGAAATCAAAATCTATTGCATGCATTCTGCTTTCATATTGCACAATTGTTCACTACTTAAATTCCGACACAGCAACTGAGTTTACCTCTAAACCTACGAGCTCACCAACTTTATGTTGACCTTTTCGAGTATCATTTTCAGGTGATGCAATTGTTCGTTAAGTGCAAGATAGAATGCCTTAGAGACCTAAGTTATCCCGTGAGGGATCAATGTTGAAGGATTTCATTCGAGGCTTGTTTTCATGTTGAAGTTCTTAGATTATTCTAGATTTATCTCACCCATATGTTGTGACCTGGATTGTAATAAAAATTTGAACTATGTGTCGTGTTCCTCGACAATTTTGACACAAGTTTTCATACTTGTCGTCGGAGGGCGTTGTGAGACTATTGATATGCATTTTAGATTTCTTTATATTGTATCTTGTGTTATGACGATCAATCCTCCTTCACGCCTCGTGTTTCCGCCTTTGTCGGGGTGTGACAGAAAAATAAAAGGTCTTTAATAATTTCAGTTTAAAAGGGAAGGTGTTGGTTGTCATACACACACCATACTGTCCATTACTACACAGGAGTCTATTGGCGGCAAATTTTTAAAGTCTTTTAAATTTGAAGTTTAGATTTAAACAACCATGATGCCTATATAAACAACTCATGAAACCTTGATTTATATCATAATTGCATTCACATATCAGAATAAGAAGAAGACAAGAGATGGAACTGGAAAATGAAAGAAACGTTGATGATGATTTTGAGGTTCGTTTTGAATGTTGAATGTTACACAAAACACTTATCACAATATCGTATATCGTTAATTATCTACCGCTAAGAATTTCCGCCACTATATGGGTACTCGTCTAGTACTATAAAAAAAACCCCACAAAAAGCATTTGTAAACTACTTTGTCAACGGATACGTTCAGCCGTTCACAAATCACGAATCCATTTAACATCATAGTCATTATTATTTTCCAAATTACCGTCCTAATACAAAAATGTAAACGTTAAATATGTTATTTGGCGATCATGTCACTTTCTTTTGTAACCACCACTTCTCCATTTTCATTAAACATTGCCGTCTAAATGACAAGAAATGGTCCTTCGTTTACATAAGTATAAAATAATTATCAAATGGGGAAATGAATATACATTTCTACAATCTTTATATTTAAACTAGTTCAAGCAGTTGGTGACTTTGACTTGCAATACATCTATAGTTTCTTCGGTTGGACACGACTTTTCCATAACTCGACATACTCGTTTAAGATGAGATGTAAACCAACGACTATTTGATTGGAGAGTGTCTAAAAAGTACCGTTAAGATAAAATCTATTTGGTTTTGAATACAATTATAATATCACAATACGAGATAGTAAATTATTATTCATTCCGTCTTAAAATTATAGTCCACGTTTTTTTTTAACAGCACTTTATTAAAAAACTAGCAAGAAGCTAGAAAAATTACAAAGTAACAATATGAGGATTTTTTAGCCAATCAACCCAACTAAACGACACATTACATCTAAACCGACTCCAATAAAAAGAATACGACACAACATCATCAAAAATATCCGCCTTAGAATAGAGGTGCAAAAAATCGGTTAAAACCGGTTTCCGGTTTTTAGAAAACCGGTTTTAAAATAACCGGTTTTTCTAATAACCGGTTTCGGTTTTTTCGGTTTTTCCGAAATCGGTTTTTTTCGGTTATAAATTTTCGTTATCGGTTTTTTACCGGTTCGGTTTTTTTCGGTTATAAATGTTCGGAATCGGTTTTTATACCGGTTCGGTTTTTTTCGGAATTTAAAACTTCGAACATTTATTTAATAAACTTGTTAATTATCAAACATTTAATTAAACAATACACCGGAAACATACTAAACAAATACAATCATAACTTTTTATTTGCACCGGAAACATACTAAAAAAATACAACCATAACTTTTATTTAAACAATACAATTATACAACTAAAAATATATAAATACTAATACATTTCGAGCTTCGGCATGGCCATCACCCGAAAACATATTAGTGTACTCAAGTATGTCGAGCTTCGGCATTGCCATCACCCGTTATACTCAATCCATTAAATCTTCCAAAAAATCTTCTACATCTACGTGTTCAATATCTAAGTCTTCAAACTCACCTTCATCTAATTCGGTATTCGGAGGTGATATCCCTAAATCAACTTCTTCTCTTGCTATAGTTTCTTCAACGTCTTCTAATATCGGACCTTCCAACGATGTTTCATGTTGTACCCTATCTACTCCGTCCAAATAATCTTTCAAACATACACATACTTCCACGGATTCGGGGGTTAGTCTTGACCTTCTTTCCGATATAATTCTACCGCTAATAGAAAAGGCCGATTCGGAAGCTACCGTCGAAGCTTGGACCGTTAATAAGTCACGAGCCATAGCGGATAAAATTGGAAATTGGATTTCCCTTTCTTTCCACCAAGCCAAAATGTCAAAGTTTGTAAACTCTTCGGGCCTTAAAGTTATTAAAAAGTTTGTAGCCATATATTGTCCCAACTCGCTTGTTGGGGCCGATGTTCGTTGACGCTTTGTAGCGTCTTCAAATAAACTATTATAAAGGTTTATATTAATGTCACTTGCCATTCGGGACGATCCGGCCCGCATTTGATCAACAATTGGGTTTTGTTGTTGACCATATTTTGTTGCATAAATTCCAAATAATTTTTTAAAGTTATCGTTAAATATAAAAATTTGGGAGTTTATATAGTTGGGGTCGGGGTTGTCAGCGTCTAACCCAAAGGATAAGTCTAAATTGTTCATTATTCTTGTTATTAAAAGTTCTACGCCTCCAACATTTAAACATGGATTAAGTGCGGCGGAACAAGTAAAAACCAAAGGTAAATTAGCAAAATATTTTACAAATTTCTTTTTTATAACTTTAACCATTCTTCTAAACATTTGACTAGGTGAGGTTTTTAATTCGTCTAATTTTTCCGTCATAGCATAAATTTGATTTAAAACTAATGAGCTAGTTGGGTAATAAACACCCGATAATATAGTTGTTGCCACTTTAAAAACTTGTAAAAAAATAGTTAAATCATTTAGTAAATCCCAATCTTGGTCGCTTATCGAAACGGACTTATTTCTATTAACAAGTGTTTCATTAAAAGCGTTTAAAGTCTCACGTTGTCGTAATATATTTTCAAACATCATGCAAGTAGAATTCCACCTAGTATTATTATCATAGCAAGGTCCTAGGGGTTCTTCACCACATTGTTTACGAAAACGTCTATAGTTCATTTGTCGTTCGTTACTCGAACTATATATAGTTACTAATAAACCCCTAAATTTCATCCTTAAACTATCACATATTTTTAATGCCGCTTGCACGGATAAATTTATAACATGAGCAACACAACGGGAATGAAAAAAAAGACCATCTAAAACGGGTTTTATACGTAATTTTAACAAATCCATAGCTCTAGTATTATTGGATGCATTATCTAGTGAAATCGTAAAAACTTTATCATCTAAATTATATTCAATTAAAGTGTCTACCCGGGCCCTTACCAATCTCGCCAGGCCCACTACCCCGGCCCACACTACTCACCTGCTCCTCGTCAGCCCACACCAAATGCTTATATCACCCCTGCCTATTACCAAACTCCACCAACCCAAGTCCACCCAGCTGGTTACCCGACCCAATATCTCCCAACACCTGGTCACACAGCCCAACACTATACGGCCCAAAACACTCACGAGGCCCCTACTGCATACATAGCTTAACCCGCATCTCAAGGCTTGCTTGGACCTGCTCCCGGATTTTACTCACCCCGTTCAAGCCGTCATGGTTGCCGAGTGCAGTTTAGCACTTGACAACCGAGGACCCGACTTGTGTCATGGATACAGGTGCTTCACTCCCATGTTATTTTAATATAAGTAATTTAAGTACTTTTTATTGATAAGATTATTTCATCTGTTCACGTTGGTGACTGGCAATTCTTATTTCCCAGTCATCACACTGGCTCGTTAGCATTATTCCTTATATTCAACCGCCCCCTGCATCTTCTATGGTCACTTGTTACCCCTAATATAATTAAAAATATCATTTATGTCCGTCAGTTTACTAGGGACAATAATGTACTATAGAATTTGACGCGTTTGGCTTTTCTGTGCAGGATTTCTTGACTTGTCATATCCTCCTTAGATGTGACAGCTCAGGTGATCTCTATCCAGTTACCAAGCCGTCAACTACCCCTACTGCTTTCCTCTCAACAAGTACTTCCACGTGGCACCAACGCCTCGGTCATCCAGGTGATGAAGTGCTACTCTCCCTTGTTTCTTGTCAGCTTATTTCATGTAATAAAAAAAGTCTACTCATATTTGTCTTGCGTCCCAACTTGGCAAACATGTGAAGCTCCCTTTTCATAGTTCAGGTTCTATTGTTGAACATTGTTTTGATATTATACATTTATTCGAATTATGGACATCTCCGTTGTTAGTCTAGTGTTTCAAAATACTTGTGCTCTTATATTTCATGTTCATTTCTCTCACTATCTATGGATACATCCTCTTCGTTCTAAATCTGACATGTTTGATAAATTTTTGCATTTTCGTAATTATGTCAAAAATCAATTTAAATGTGAAATAAAAAGCTTCCAATGTGATCATGGTGGTGAGTTCGACAATAACTGACTCCACACCCTTTTTTTGCCAAAACTGGCATTCAACTTAGATTCTCTTGCCCAAAAACTTCCCAACAAAATGGCAAGGCGAAACGAATGATACGAACAATCAATAATATCATCCGTACTCTTTTATTTCAAGCACACCTTCCCCTCACCTTTTGGTTCGAAGCTCTCCATATGGCCACCTATCTCCTAAACCTTTTACCCTCTATGGAAATTCACAACGAAATACCTCTCACTCGCCTTTTCACCAAACCACCCGATTACTCCCGCCTACACATATTTGAGTGTCTATGCTACCCCCCCTTCACTCCCTCTTAAACTTTTGCCACACGAGCCCACTCTGTGTATATTTTTATGCTATTAGCATATCATCGTGGTTTTCGAAAGTCTTGACCTCGAGACAAACAAAATCATCCTCTCTAGACACGTCACTTTCGACGAAACACAATTCCCTTACAAATCTATGACACCTTCCTCGCCACCTTCTTACACCACTCTCGACACTCAACCTTCTTCACTTCTCTTGCATCCGAACATCCTAATCCTTCCACAAACATCCCATACTAAACGAGCAGCCCAACTGCTCCACCAATTACCGATCCAACCCAAAGTCCTCCTCACACTGGCTCAAATTCTCCAAGCCTAACTTTCCCTACCAACCAGCCCACTAGTCACGAACCACACAACACCCACACCCAAACCCAAGATAGTTCGTTGTCACTACCGTATTTCGATCCACCAAAAATCACAAACAATATGGACCCAGTTAAATGATACACCCCGCACTCATCTCATTATCACGCGTCGGATCAGCATCTGTCAAGCCTATCGATCGCTCTCGACCCCCCCCGAAAGCTTAAGATTTAAAGACAAAGACTTCCGCTAACTCTGATTTAAAGCTTTCAAGATAATGCAAAAGTATGAGCATGTTGGTCAAAGACATAAGATCGCAAGATGGCATAGACGATAAAGAGACAAAGGATCAAAGTCAAGATCGCAAAGCATGAAGGAACAAACCTACAACAAAGAACAAAGAAAAAGACCAAGACCACATGAGCTTAAACGACAAAAGCAATCTCATTTATCTCATGAAGGAGTGTCATCAATGAACTCACTTCGGGGGAGATTGTTAGCCTCAAAATATTGAGCCGAACTGGAAGTTCGTTCATTACGTGCACAAGTCTCGGTCATTTAATTAGTTAATGTTGTAATAGTATAATATCGGGAATCGGGCTCGATAGTTAAACTAATATTGTATATGTTTCGGGTTTAATCCCAAGCAAAACCCGAGCCCGGATCCTAGTTAAATATCCCGCGCGTACCTTTAATGTGACGGGGTATATAAACCTTTTCCTCTTGTGAAAAGGTTAGAGATTTCATAATATAACTTTTACATTTTCTTTCTATTCTCTCTCTATTCTCTCACTAGTTTCTCTCTCTAATTCTCTAGTTTGATTCTTATATGATGTATGTTATGAAGTGATTACGGGATCCTACAATTGGCATCAAAGCTACGTGTGGATTCGTGGTTGATTCGTGTGGTTAAAAGAGATCAAATTCGTCCTTATTCTTGAAGAAAATAAGCCCACGGCTCATAGCTTATTTTGGGCTTATTAGTTGGTTAATCTTGGTGTTTTTCTTGTTCTACATGCTAAGGAAGTAGTATTGGTGCTATTACAAGTGATAAACAAAGCTCAAGTTCGATTTCAAAGTTTAAAGGTTCGAATTTTTTTAGTGTTCTAAGTGGAGGGTTGCCTTATTTAGGAAGATCCTCAAAGATATACGAGTAAATGTGTGGTTTAACTTAATAAGCCATCTTAGTACTACTTGGTTCTAGCTTGGATCGTGGTTTAAAAGCTCATTTGAAGAAATTTTGTAAAATTCGTCCTTGGTGTTCATCATGGCGAGTTGGTGAAGAAGGGGACAAGATCCACGAATTAAGGAAATAGTCAAAGGCGGTTTGTTGACCAGTGGCGAGTTGACTTTAATAATAAGAAAAAAATTCGTGGCGGTTTGTTCAAATTGGTGGCGAGTTGCTTGTTTATTGGTGGCGAGTTGACAGGTCAAGGCGGTTTGATTATTATATTGAGCAAAATGAAATGTTACCATGCCCATTTTTAAAGACCACGACGAGTTGCTTATTTTATTCAAGGCGGTTTGAAAAAAAAACTAGGCGGCGAGTTACTATAGTATACGGCGGTTTGCAAATACAGGCGGCGGTTTGAATATTAAATTAGACGGCGAGTTGCTTAAGTTCTTGGAGGTTTGCTTATCAAAAGGAAGGCAGCGGTTTGATTATTTTATTTAGGCGGCGAGTTACTTATTGGCAGCGGTTTGAGATTTAATTGTTTCTAAATTTTTTTTTTGAGTAATATGTAATTTTTTATATAGCCTTTCTAACTTATTTTTACATCAAATTCAAATTTTGGTAATAGGGTAAAAA
>BQNB010018576.1:46689-68090 GCA_026074375.1 Tanacetum coccineum
TGTTTCTCTCTCTAGAACACACACATCTTTCCTTTCTCTCACTAAATAATATGGCTAAACATTTGTTCAATCCTCCCCGACCTCCGGATCATGTCTCTTGTTATGTGAATCTTTATGGGTAACAATTGGCATCAGAGCTGTAGAGGGTGTAATGTATCATGTGTTTGTTGTTCATGTTCCGGTTACTGTTCATCCACTGTTCACTTTACTGTTCATGTACTGTTCACTCGGTTATTGTTCACGTACTGTTCATGGTCACTGTTACTGTTCATCATTTTTTTTCTTGTGAAAATGTCATGAAAATGGTTGTATTGTTGTTGTTTATACTTTTTCTTGGTGCTTAAAAGTCAAGTTAACAGCTTAAAGCAGATATGGGTTCATACTTTTCTTGGTTGCGTTTTGACCAAAAAGTCAAAACCAGATCTGGTTTTTGGGAAAAAGTACACATGCGTTTTGTCTCAATGGACTGCGATTTGTCACTGCGTTTTGGTTGGTTGCGATTTGGCATTGCGTTTTGATCAGGTACATTGAAGACCAATTATCATGAATATATAAACAAAACGCTGCCCAAATCTAATCTTTATTGCGTTTTGCCTAAGACGGGTTGCATTTTGCCCAAGACGGGTTGCGTTTTGCTGGGTTGGTTGCGTTTTGTTAAACCACAACCTAAACCGAGTCAACTCGGTATTTACCGAGTTGACCCGGTCAACTCAACTGAGTTTGGTGACAAAAATGAAGACAACAAATCAAACATCAACCAACTTATTACAACACCACCTACTACCTTATAATCCAACATTAACAACAACAACAACCACATCATCCATCTTACAAACTCCACAGCCTCGTCACAACAATATCTAATCAAATCCAAACTATTTCCTATCCCCTTCATTACAATATTCAACTAACAAAATCAACTCTAACAAATACCTAACTAAACCCATCATCACATCTCCTATCTACTTCATCCATACTCGAATCAAAACGAAATGAAATATAAGATCTCAGATTCATCTCTTTCGTGTTGTATAATTAAAGTCAAGACCATTCAAAGATCAAAACACGCGAAAGATTTCATCATCATTGATCTGTGAGAGATGATCTCTCATTAATATACGAAATTAAAGACAAATTATAACAAATATGTTATAATCGATTTGTTGTTTTGTTTGAACATAATAAATCAACAATATAAAGAACCTACCCGAGACCCTTTATAAAAAGATCTTGAAGACTTAATAGTTCTTGGTTCTTGACACCTTCATGATTCGATTGTGATGAGCAGTGAATGATTAAAAGGGTGCTTGCTTCTCGAGTATATGATTTATCTATGTATGAATAAGGGGGATTAAGTGTATGGATAAAAGAGTATCAATGAAAGAATTGATATTTATTTTTGATTTGCAAGGAAGTGAAAAAGTGGCAGATATGTGTGATGATCAATGGGAGGCAGAAGTTTTTGATAGAGATTTTGATGTCTGTGTTTTTTTATGGTGAGAAGGATTAGGGTAAGTGTACTAATAATTAGGGATTGTGGATGATATATATCTCAATGTTCAAGTGGGTCGGTTAATAGAACTTTTGGAGTGGGCCAAAGTTTTATCAACAAGTTTAATGGGCCGACTATAATATGATTGGGATTTGGCTGGATACAGTTGGGCCGTGTACATGGTATTAAAACACTCGCATCTGATGACTTCATGTGGCCGAGATTTAAAAAGAAAAATGGACTGGATTGATTTATAATCCAAAAATTTAACCAATCCTATACATGAATTTTTGTATAAATTGGTTAAATAGACATAATTTTTTGATTAAGCCGGGAATAAAATGCTATCACGTCAAGTTGGACTAGACGATGTTTATTCATTAACGACATTTAAAACTAAATTTGTCTAGTTTTAACGGACATTCTAGAACAACAAAACAACCAATCATGATCACATAACACTAAAAAAACGATCGAATAAGTTCCCTTAACATGTCAAAACGGCTAAGATTGGATTCAAATTGTCAAGGTGATCACGAAGTTGATTTGGTATCCCCTTATTTGAGTTGAAGTGGTTTACGAAGGCGTTACTTATTATCATCGAGACTTCCTTCTAGTTTTACCCCTTTCTTTAAAACCCAATCTATAGATTGTTGACTTGCATGAACAGTATACAGTCATGATTGGGGACTTGGGATTGATCTTGTTACCAACGGTCAAGGGGCGGTAGGGTGAGACTGGTAACTATCTACTTAAAGAGTTACATTATAGGACTCAGTGTCACTCGTAGAAGCCGGATGGATAATTTCAAGAGGTGATGTACTAATTATACTTTTGATGTTGGGTATATGGTACTTAGAGGCTTTCCTCTGTACCGTTCTTCAATCTACAACAGTGCAAGCTTAAGTAACAAATTTGGGGAATGTTACTTCATTTTCAAGTTTGGTATATCAAGTTTACTTCACCAAGTGATCACAGCAATAGCCGACAGAATACGAGGTTGGTAAGTTAGCCAGAGAGCATAAGGTTGAGATGTGATCAGCAACTCTTACAGGATATTTGAAGCTACTGAACGTCAATGATACTGCATAGTCTCAGCAAAATCTTTCAAAGTTCTTCAATGTCTTTCATAACTTTTCAAGATTGTTGCTTATGACAAGAACTTCTCGTGTATATGGGCGTACACGTCAATGATGCTTTCGAGAGTTCGAAACCATCATGGGAGGAATACGTGTACTTGATAACTTGATGCTAATCAGGCTCAACTTCCGGGGGAAGTAGTTTATACTCTTCACTTTAGTATGGTTTGTGAAGTCTTCTGCATGTGTGAGAAGTATTGTTGTTGATCTCTTGCATGTGACCCCCAACTGATATTCACCAGTCAAATGTCATGATTATAGTATAGAGCATATTAGATGGTGTGGTTGACTGTTTCTTACTAAAATTTCGTGTGCATTTAAATGTCAATGTTAGAAGATCGTTCAAGCTACCATCAACGGGTTTAGAAATCTCCCTCAAGATAACGGATGTTGGGTTGGGGGGGAATGCTTGATTCAGAAACTTCGCAAAAAAGGAGTTATGAAGAGCTTTTGAGACATGCTGCATGATTTAGGGGGAAGTTAATCCAACTCATGCTCATACTATATGGTTCCAGAACAAGTCAAGACATAGAAGATCAAGCTGGAGTACAAGTATCAAGACTAGAAGACAAAGAGTCATCCTTCAGTTTTGGACGGCTTGAGTGTCATTTTATTTTGTTGTTTTGTACTTGTTAGGAACATTGTAAGTAATTATGTATGCCAACATATTGGGGGAAGATTGTTAGCCTTAAAATATGTCGGCTAATACAGAATTACATTAGTTTAAATAGGCAAGACTCGCAGGGACTTAAAATGTCTACTTATGATAGTTTAGAGAGTTAATACCTATATATATCCCCTCCATACTTCCATGGAGGGGTGAGGATTCATTTTACTTGTAATAAGGTGTATGTGTTTCTCTCTCTAGAATACACATCTTTCCTTTCTCTCACTAAATAATATGGCTAAACATTTGTTCAATCCTCCCCGACCTCCGGATCATGTCTCTTGTTATGTGAATCTTTATGGGTAACACATTTGTTGTGACAACCAACAATTTTAGGTTTGCATGTATTTATAAACTTGAAACGTTTTACTTTGAATGTATACGTGCTTAATTTAATCTTAAATTGGGAAGTGATCCCGCAAACTATAAAAAAAACATCTTTGAATGCACAACAACACTATACCAAGTTTAGTCTACTCATACTAGCATGTTATCGTCATCATGAACATATTTTATAGTCCTTATTCATTTTATTTTATAAGTTTTACGTAAATCATACAAGTTTTTATTTCATGCAATACAGCAAAACACTTCACGCATTTATCATTTTAAACATTAAAATACATTTCTCTCCTCCTCACCCACTATGAACCGTCCCCCTCCTCATAAAATTATCTAGAAGCTCATTTTCATATTATACTTATTTACTTTCATCCCTTTTATCCACATGTTGTTACTTTCATCCCTTTTATCCAACTTTTGTTACTTTCACCCTTATTATCTAACTTTTGTTACTTTCGCCTCTATTACCCATATTTCCTTTGCCGCTCCCTTTAACCTCAAGGATCATACATTTCTAGCTAGTTAATACATTTCACCCTTCCTTAAGACTGTTACTATATAAAGGAGGTTCCTAACATTTCATTTCTCACACTTTCAAAACACATAGACTTTCTTTCTCTCCTCTCTTATTTTGATAGATATAGGTAAGAACCAAGGGTTTTCAAAGGTAGGTTTAAGTATTTAGAAGAAGATCTAGGTGTTGGTTAAGAAAGCTAAGGATTTGGATTGATAAACTAAAGATTTCTTTGTATTTTTGTGTAATCGTGCATACTTAGGCATCCATCTTCATCCATCTTTGTAAGTATCATTATTTTCACATTTACATACATTTTAAATACTTCATATAATTTATAACTCCTTAGTATGCTTGTGTATAAGACAAATATGTTAAAAAGCTTGTTTTACAAACCCTAAACTAGAGCAGATTTGTGTATTGACTTGATAGCTTGTAACGACCACTTTAGGTTAACCCATAAGTAAAAATCTTTTAATATTCCTTTAATATAATGTTTTATCTAAATTTATATAGGTGTCCAAAAGGATTCGGGTTCGTTACATTTTGGAATGATTTTTACAAGATTAGTGTGCAAATCTAAGTTCTGGACTTTGAACGTGATTATGAGTCATTTAAGAGTAGTTTAGCTTTTTGAACCAGTTGAGACTTTTGTAGATAATACTTTAACTTAAACTCATTGAGTTGAATCAATCCGAGAGGATAAAAATTGAGTGAGTTATGAATAAAACAATTTCATCAAAGGAGCTAAGGAGAACAGAATAAGACGCAGAAAAACAGTCGATAAGACCAACATAACACACAACCCATTTAAGAGTAGTTTAGCTTTTTGAACCAGTTGAGACTTTTGTAGATAATACTTTAACTTAAACTCATTGAGTTGAATCAATCCGAGAGGATAAAAATTGAGTGAGTTATGAATAAAACAATTTCATCAACATAAACTGTCCTAAGGACAGCAGAACCTTTATGTCATCTAAACCCCATACGAACCCTTTAAAATATGATTCACTTTAAGAAGCTTACATTTTTGGAAAGATAACTAAAAAACCTTCAACCTATGCTTTTGAAAAGTATTATTTCAGTAGAAAATGAGTGAGATACGGCCTCGTGAAGTCAAGAAAACCTTAATTCCAGCAAGCTATTTTATTAACTTTTTATACAAAACACTTGTAACTATAATTGTAAAGTATATTTTAAACTTAGAAAACCTTAGACACAAGCATAATAGGTTGAGAAAAATATTTATAAAACTCATGCATTTGGTACACTCATATTATAAACCTAAAGCGCCTTATTATTAAATTAGGTCGCGGTTAGGACTTGTGCTATCTTTGAACTTGTGTTATTTCATGATTGTACTACTTGACTTGAGGTGAGTTTCATAGCCCATTGATGACGTACCCTCCCCTCCGGCTCGAAGGACACCCCTTCGAGCTCGAAAGGGATCTACTCCTAATTATACCCAGAAACCTTCAAATAGTTTCTAGTGGCGTAAAATCATCTTTGCGATGGTTACCAGTATAGGAACTCGCCACGCGAAGCCCTACACCCTTCTCGATAGGTCTTCGACGAAACTAGGGCAGAGGTCAAGACTTGGTCAAGTCTAAACCCACGTTCTCCCTCTTTGTCAAGGTTTACCCGCCAAGACAGAGATCGTGGTACACAACCCTGTAATCACCTCTTAAAATGTGGAACACCTCCACGATCACCAGTTTATGTGCAATGCCTTGCTCCAGCCTATTTCTCCACCTATAAATAGATTGCAAGGTTCCCATGTATGTTGAATGCTACACACACCTACTTACTTACTTCATACCTACTCATTACTCCCCAAAGCACATACTTACTCTCACGTCGGAGGTGATTCGCAGGGACACCCCTTGCGCTTCACTTAACGTAGTGTTTCCATTTGTGTTGTCACAAGTTATCCAAGACTCGACATCTAGCATACACCTCAAGAATCCTGCGATCCTTATCGAATCTTGATCGTGTCCATATCTGCATAATCAGTGGCGCCATCCGTAGGACCTGCAATAATTAGTCATGTCCAAACCGAGTCAATAACCACTAAACCACATGACCTACTTTTTTGACATGACAAACGGGAGAGAGATGACATCGCCCCTGGGTTTTTTAACCTTAAATCCTTTGCCCGGTCTTAACGTGAGTGAACTACCGCCAATAACCGCCTCTAATTTTACCACCAGAACTCCTGAAAATACGTCACTCATAAATCAGGCGTCCACTTCGAATAACCCTGATCCTATGATCAGCCTAACTTTTGTTGAAGCCAACTATGAAGTCATTAAATCCCTCCTAAGGGAGCGCAGAAGACAGGGGCGTAATGAAGACATCCACAATAAACTAGAATACTTCAGTGAGGAGTATGATGAAGAGAGAGAAATGGAACCCAGGCCCATGCGAGTCTGGGAAGCTACACCAATTCCGCAAGTAGCGTCTTCGAGGGTTCGAAGACAGAAGGAAAGAGTTGTTGAGTTCGAAGATGCTCCAAACAGGGAAGGGAGCAAGGTTGAAAGGAATGACGAGGGAGGAAGGCCTCTGGGATAAAGAGCAGAAGACAACAGACCACATAGGATGAACCTCTCCCTACTCCTAGCCACTCATTTGGGAAGAAGTGAAAATGGTTAGCCTTTGCAATCGTCCTTAACCTTCGTACACGGAGGCTGTCATCCTTTGACTAACATAGGAGGGATCCTCCCTCCAAATGGTACACATCTCTCGTGTAACGCTCAACCTTTCATACCCAGTAATTTGCAGCCATCCAATAGACCAATACTCGTTTATGTTAATCCTTACCCTCAACCTAACATGGGGACAGCCAACAGGCAACCCATGAGCCATCCTTCCTAGGCTCAGGGGGTAGCTCCTCCTTTGGAGGACCTCCTACCTATTACTCCTATGGAGGATATGATTCGCAGGCCCCTGCGGGAGGCATCGTCCCTGCATCTCATGGGCTTATACACCCATTGGGTGTTTTCCCTAATAGATATCCTTTCAATGCACAACCTATGTACCCCTTTCCTAATGCACCCATCTACCCAAACCAGGCCCCTAGTGGTCTCTTCACAGACTACACTGACTGTGTAACCCCATTTGTTCACTGGATCGAGGACTACCCTTTGCTGGACGGACTAAAAATGCCTTCGCATGTTGGATCCTACGACGGAAAAAGAGACCCCGATAATTTCTTGCACCTCTTTGAAGGTGCCATTCGTATGCAAAAATGGGCAATGCCCGAGGCCTGTCATATGTTTACCTATACGCTTAAAGATTCCACCCAAATATGGTGGAATGGTCAAAAGACAGGTAGTATTCTCAACTACGAAGATCTGAAGGCAAAGTTCCGATCCCATTTTAGCCAACAGAAGAAGTTTACGAAGACACATCTTATAGTGCATAACATCAAGCAGAAGGAAGGAGAAAGCGCTAGAGCTTTCGTTACTAGGTATATGGAGGATACTCTACAAAATTTTGGGTTTACATGAAGAGCAACGTATTTTTGGATTCGTTCATGGGTTACGAACAAGGATCCTAGTGGAGTTCCTCTCCACAGACCTCCCAGCTACTTATAAAGCTTTGATGGAGAAGACTTACACTTGGATCAAAGCAAAAGAAGTTGCAACCAACTGAACTCCGAATGATCACCAAGAAAGCTCGAGCAAGTTCAAGATAAATTCCTCATGGGACAATAATAAAGGAAGGAAGAACAGAGACAGATTCTTTCCGTACCAGGGGCCTAACCACGAACTGCTCTCCAACCTGTCTAAAAGCCTAAGAGAGATCCTGACAACCGATAAGGTAGCAAGAACTTTCGTACAACCTCACCGTCTACCAGGAAGTAAACGATCACGCGACATGTCCAAATACTATCACTTTCACGAAGACCACGAACACGATACGAATCAGTATCGGGAGCTAAGACATCAAATTGAAGAAGCTGTCAAATCAGGATGGCTAGCACATCTAGTGAAAGAAGTAAGGAAGGGGAAAGAAAAAGTTTCAAACACTCAATTAGGAGAATAGAAAAAGGGAGAAAGAGGTACAACACCAACTGAATCTTTTGTCCTCATGTTAAGCAGAAGAAATAGTACCCCGAAGAGGAAGTTAATAGCAGAGTCTACTCACGGACTAGGAAAGATCACGTTCCCCCTTGTTTCAGGAAACGTCCTCCGATCCAGTTATCATAAAGGCTAAGATCTCCAGAAGATAAGTAAACCGAGTATACATGGATAGCATAAGCTCGTGCGTAGTCATCTACGAGCAATGTTTCCTACAACTAAAACCTTCCATTAGGTCACTAAGAGTAGACTCAAAGGTTCCCCTCGTTGATTTTTCAGGAGAACACTCTTGGCCTCTCGGAGAAGTCCCTCTGGAAATTACGATAGGGGAAGGTCCTTTTGAAAGAACAGAAGTTCTTAATTTTGTCATAGTGAGATCCAACTCTCTGCATAACCTGATACTTAGAAGAACAGCCATACAAAAGATGGGCATAGTGGTGTCCACAATACACAGAGCCATAAAGTTCCACACCCCCGAGGGAGTTGGCACCGTACTGTCTACATACGAGCACGACAAGACAGGAGAAGGACAAAAGAAGCTCAAAGAGACCTCCCAAGAAGCTACAAAAGACATCCCCAGCTGCATGAATACCATAGAAGAGGTCGTTATCAACGACAAATATCCAGACCAAACGGTCATCATCGGGAGACAATTACCCACTAGCTTTAAGAAGAGGCTACGGGATCTCCTAAAGGCAAACACCGATATCTTTGCATGGACCTACTCTGATATGATGGGAATCTCGAGAACCATTAAGGTAGGAGGAAGACCCTTAATAACAGAACATAGGTTGAATGAGTTAAAGCACATAGAGCTAAGAAAACAAAAGAAGATGGGACTAGCACCAGAAAGGAGCGAAGCACTCCACAAAGAAGTAGAAGAGCTAACATACGCGAACATCCTGCGAGAATCCAAGTACCAGACATGGGAATCTAACCCCATCCTGATAAAAAAAAGGGTGATGAAAGTGGAAGCTATGCGTGGACTTCACAGACATCAATAAGGCCTGCCCGAAGGATTGCTACTCCTTACCAACAGATGATCAAAAAATAGAATCTTTTGCCAAATTCTGGTTAAAATGCTTCCTAGATGCTTACAAGGGATACCATCAGATACCAATGGCCAAAGGAGACGAGGAAAAAACAGCGTTCTTCACAAGAGAATGAGTGGTATGCTACAAAAGGCTACCTTTTGGTTTTAAAAATGTAGGAGCTACATACCAGAGACTAGTCGATACAGTATTCAGCAATCAAATCGGGTAAAATCTTGAAGTCCATGTTGATAACATGGTAATAAAGAGTTACTCCGAAGAAGACATGCTAGCAGACATCCGAGAAACCTTTGACAAGCTCCGGGCAATCAATATGAAACTTAATCCCAGAAAGTGCTCATTTGGCGTAGAAGAAGGTCCATTCCTAGGATACCTCATTACGAAGTGAGGAATCAAAGCTAACCCATCAAAGGTGAAGGTAATCTCTGACTTGAAGCCACCCAAAATGGTCAAAGAAATACAAATTCTCAATGAGAAACTAGCAACTTTAAGCCGATTCCTTTCAAAAGGAACCGATAAGACACTACCTTTTCTAAAGGTGCTAAAGAATTGTGCAAGCAAGAAGATAGTTCAATAGACGCTGGAGGCAGAAGAAGCCTCCCAGTATATGAAGGAGTACATAGAAACATTACCCACTGGCACAACCCCAATCAAAGGCGAAACCTCGTTATGTATCTAGCAGTCTCGGAAGAAAGTATAAGTGCAGTTCTACTTGTAGAAAGAAGAAAGAAACAAATCCTCATTTATTTCGTAAGTCGAGCACTAAAAGGGGCAGAAATAGAGTATACAAAGCTGGAAAAACTCACACTAGCCCTCGTATATGCCGCAAGAAGGCTCCGGCGGTACTTCCAAGCTCACCCTATCCAGATACTAACGGACAAGCCCATAAAACATATACTAGCAAGACCCAAAAAATTGGGGCGTATATCTAAATAGGAAATAGAGCTGAGGGACCATGATATTGAATTCAAGGGGTGCAATTCCATTAAAGGACAAATCTTGGCTGATTTCTTGGTTGAGATACTGACAACGGAAAGTAAAGAGAAGGAAACCCAAAATGCAAGGAATGAGGAGCTGGATTCAGAAAACATATGGAAGCTATATACGGATGAAGCTTCCAGCTCTGATGGTTCCGGATCAGGAATGATACTTGTTAATCCTAAAGGAAGAGAGTATACTTACGCTCTCAGGTTTGAATTTGAGACCACCAATAATGAGGCAGAGTATGAAGCGCTGTTAGCTGGCCCACGAATTACAGAAGAAACAAATATCGAAGATCTAAACATCTTCGTGGATTCCCAATTGGTAGCAAACCAAGTGAAAGGACTCTTCGAAGCAAGACAACCAGTTATAAAGAAATACTTAGAGAAAACAAAAGAGATACTCAAAAGCTTCAAGAGCTACTCCATGGAACATGTCCGGCTAGATCAAAACAAGAAAGCAGATGCTCTAAGCAAGCTAGCTTCCATGACCTTCTCAAAGCTAGCTAAGGAAGTCTTAGTGGAAGTACTACATGAAAAGTCAATCTTAGAGAAAGAGGTGACGAACATCATCAAAAAGGAAGGGGACAATTGGATGGCACCAATTTGAGAATACCTACTGTTAGGAAAACTCCCCAACGATAGTCAAAAAGCAAGAAAGCTAAGAATTAAGGCACCTAAGTACATGATGATTGACAATGATTTATATCGCAAGTCATATATGTCGCCCTAGCTTTGATATGTAGGACCCACATAAGCAAAGAGTATCATTGAGGAGATAAACTAAGGTTCCTGCAGAATGCGTGCAAGATCTTGATCAGTGGTATCCAAGATTACAAAGCTAGGGTATTATTGGCCTTCGATGCACAATGACGTGAAGACACTGATACAAAGATGTAAAGCATGCCGAATACACTCATCGATATTGAGGAAACCAAAGCAGGAGATGACATCTATAACATCAGTGTGGCCTTTTTCCCAATGGGGAATTGACATTGTGGGACCACTGCCAATCGCACCAAGAGGTGCAAGGTTCCTCGTCGTAGCCATCGAATACTTTAAAAAATAGGTTGAAGCAAAACCATTAGCATCTACGACAAGAAAACACATGGAGAAGTTTGTATAGGAGCATATCGTGTGCAAATTTGGTACACCCTAGGTAGTTATCTCTGATAATAGGAAGCGATTCACTATGGGAACATTCCCAATCTTTTGCCAGAAACTCGGTATACTTCAAGCCTTCACCTCGGTCTATCACCCCAAGTGAACGTACATGTCAAAGTCACCAATCATAACATTGTCAAGAGTATGGAGCAAATTCTAGGTAGGAACCACCGAGACTGGGTGGATGAGCTACCTTAAGTACTATAGACACACAAGACAACCCTGAAATCCAACAACAAAGAAACTCCTTTCAGTCTAGTCTATGGCTTAGAGGCTATAGTTCCCATTGAAATAAGTGTGGAAACAAAACGAATTAAAGAATTCAAAGCAAGACATAACGAGAAAAAACGCAGAGAAGATCTCAATATTCTCGAAGAAAGAAGGGAGATAGCTTCCATCAGAGAAGCCTATTACAAGCAAAAGCTGGAGAGATACTACAATAAACATGTTAGACCATCCACATTTTAGCAAGGTACTTATGTACTATGAATTAATAGCGCAAGCAAAGCAGAGTTCCAAGGAAAAATAGGACCAACATGGGAAGGACCCTACGTAGTAAAGAAAGCCTATAGAGACGGAGCCTACAAGCTAGAAACACTATCTGGCTCCCGTGTTGACCGAACATGGAACGGCTCAAACCTTCATAAGTTTTACATGTGAAAAATGATATTCATCCATTTCTAAAGTCATTATTTCGACTATTTTCAGCAAGGGACCTATTTATAGTGTAGCAAACTAAGTGTTCATACAAGAAATGATGTAAATCTTTCTACACTATTAATGAAATGGATCTCTTGTGTCGTTATTTACAACAAAGATTTGAGACAACAAAAACGTGTATCAAACTAAGTGTTCATACAAGAAATGATATAAATCTTTCTAGACGATCAATGAAAGTAATATATTCCCTTTCAATCTCTTATGTCGTTACTTACAACAAAGATTGGGGACACCAAGTACTTAAAAGTTTCAACGTTCGAAGGGATGCTGTAAGGCCACACATGAGCCTTACATTTACGAGCATCTAAATTCACGTTAACTTCCTAAAGGTATTCGTTTGAAACCTTTCTAGGCTAAGGCGAAGCGGGTCATGACCCTCTGTCATAAGTGAATGACAGCTTGTTAAACCTTGGTGAACAAAAAAGCAACTTATACAGGCCATACTGGAGCCTTATAAAAACAAGATGCAATAAAAATCTTTGCATAATAAGACGGAGGTATAATCTAACCTCCATTAAACAGTGACATCCATAAATGGTCACACAAAACAATTCAAACAACATTGTTTGAAATATATCACGGGTACATACCACCCGGATAGTCAAAATAATGCCTACATGGTGATCTTCACATAATTGGAGCCTTCGAAGACAAAGGCTTAGAACAAGACGAAGCATGCTTTAAGCGAAGAAACTGTAATTTCTTCGAGAGTAGTTGCTCTATAGAGGCATATGGATCAGCAGTCACTTCAGCTAGGAAAGGATAAGAAGATTAGCTAGGCCATCGATGGCTCTATCAAACTCCTCTTTCAAAGAAGAACGATAACCAAGCATCTTCTCCAAAATAAAAGGCTCCTTCAAACTAGCAACCTCTTCAAAAGCTGCACACCTGCCTCAAAACATAGCTGCTTTGACAAGCTTGGCAACAAGAAAACCCATCTCATCACTAAGGATAAGTTTTGTAGCCATATCAAGAACCACCTTAGACACCACAGTAGCCCGGTCCTGCTTCAAACTATTAATATCTTGCAGCAATTGGGTTTTAGAATTATTGAGTCTCTCTCTTTCTCAAGCTCAAGTCCTTTAACTTTGGCGCGAAGCATGGACAGGGTCTGATCATAGTTAATCCATTTTTTCTCTTCAAGTACTATTCTGATGTACTCACTGTGAAGCCCATCAACCTACCCCTCTAAAGTCTTAATCTCTGCACGCATGTCCAACACAAGTGGATTTTTTTCCAGATCCTGCAGAGCTTCATTAAATTTCTCTCAAGCTCAATATAAGCCTTGTCCTTCTCAATTTCCCTCTCCCGAATAGCATCATATGAAGCCCTTGCTTTTTCAAGGGCATACATGAGCTGACGAGTTCGACTATTCAACATATTGTCTAGAACAACCTGTCGCATATAAGCCTTGTCATGGATATCGCAGAGCTTCTCCTGGCTTATATCTCTAAGATGCTACTTTCACAAAGGAGGAGTTACATAGGCAACAACAAAATGACAATTGGCAGAATCTTTTAGTTCTTTGGCAGAAGGAAACTTTGGGAAAACAAATATAAGTTTAGAGCCACACGTTGACAAAATGAAAAAAGCAGAGAAAGTATAGAACTTACCATGGATGTCAAGATCACTGTCAACATCTAGGGGATCAGAGGCATCATCGAAAACTTTACTCGCTTGAGGAGGTGCTTTTCGAAGCTTGTGACGGGCCTCTTTGACTGACGGACCAGTAGCATGTTTCCTCTTACTTGTAACCTTCAAAGATTTACGTAACCTCTCTGCCTCCCCAATGATGTCTCCTCCCGAGGAAACTTCATTCGAGTCTCTGACGTTCTCAGCAACGTAAGAAGGAGGGGCAGAATTCAGAGGAGCAATGTCAATAACCAGTGCTTCATTGTTAACAGACCTGTTAGAAGGAGACTTTTCCTCACCATAAGCAAAACCTCCCTCTGGTTCAAAATGAAATTCACCATCAATTCCTCCCACCATAAAGCTCCTAAAGTCCATCTCCACAAACATAAAACAATAAACAATTGATTATTAGTTGTACGGTATAAACCCTATATCAGTATTGAACCAATATATACCCTTTCCACAATGGTTGATAATAGGTTTTCGAGGACTGTGCTCCCAGAAATATTTTAGCCCTGAAAGAAAAAGGATTGGGTTTGGAAAGGTTTGGAAAGGTTCGGACATTACAAGGATAGGTAGCAATTTGATTATACAAGGGATCTTCCTGAACATGTAGAGGAACTACATCTTTAAAGGACTTCTTGCCAAGCTTATTCTCTTCAAGAAGGAGATCAGGGTATTTGGAGGGCACTATCTTGTTTTTTATGAAGAAAAAGCTGCCTTTCCAGCCTTCAATATAGGTTACGGGCTTTGTTAAAGCCTTGGGTATGCCAGCATAACCCCTATTGGAAAGAGTTAACTAGTCACCAGTAGGACCAAGGTTTAGGAACGCCCGGAGCAGGTCAAGGCTGGGTTCACCACCATATGCTTTGCACATAACGATAAAGGGATAGGGAGCCTAAGGTTGGAAAGAGTAAAATGATGGGTATATAACCCAATAAAACCCAGAGGAGCATATAAAATGTTTTGGGATCCTTACGGAAGAAGAACCCAAACATCTTGGGGAATGTCATAATCAACAACCAATTGGGATAACTCGTCTTTGGTTAGGGTACATGTTTGAGAAGCGATGATAAATTTGGCATCCATAAAGAAGATAAGAAGGTTTACCTTGCAGAAAAGAAAGGATTAACAGAGATGATCGGAAGAATAAAAAATAGTGAAAATAAAGATCATTGATGGAAAATTACTTTTATAGCAGGAGAAGTAGATTACGGTTCGTACATGTGTGCGTAGGGATGTTCGATTAATTTCAAATTTCAAATTCACGTCAGAGACAAGACGTTTGCGTTTACTACACATTCAACCTCTATCAAGTGGATTTAGCATTAAATGCACAAAGCACGCGCGTAAAAATTAGGATTCAATTTAAGAGCTTCGATACTTGTTATAGTTTGAAGTCGAAAACAATGCATCCATAGATGTATACATTACATTTGACTGAGGTGCTTGATGACGTACCCTTCCCTCCGGCTCGAAGGCCACACCTTCGAGCTCGAAAGGGATCTACTCCCAATTATACCTAAAAACCTTTAAATAGTTTCTAGTGGCATAAAATCATCTTCGCGATGGTTACCAGTATGAGAACTCGCCACAAGAAGACCTACACCCTTCACAGTGGGTCTTTGATGAAACTAGGGCAGAGGTCAAGACTTGGTCAAGTTTAAACCCATGTTCTCCTTCTCTTTCAAGGTTTACCCGCCAAGATAGAGATCGTGGTACACAACCTTGTAATCACCCCTTAAAACGCGGAACACCTCCACGATCACCCATTTATGTGCAAAGCCTTGCTCCAGCCTATTTCTCCACCTATAAATAGATGGCAAGGTCCCCAGGTACGTTGAACGCTACACACACCTACTTACTTACTTCATACCTACTCATTACTCCCCAAATCACATAATTACTCTCACATCGGAGGTGATTTGTAGGGATACCCCTTGCGCTTTACTTAACGTAGTGTTTACTTTTATGTTGTCACATGTTATCCGAGACTTGGCATCCAACATATACCTCAAGAATCCTTCGATCCCCATCGAAGCCTAATCGTGTATATATCTGCACAATTACCCATACTTCACTCATTTTGAACTATTTTGGGGTGAGAATACATGCTCATTTATTATAAATCATTACTTATACTTTTCAAGACCTCGTAAGTTTCATAACCCCATTTTTACTTGTTTTGAACTATAACTTTACTTCTTCTGAATCATTTTGGGGGTAAGAATACATTACTCATTTTTACATATGGACACGAGTACTTTAAACTTTTA
The DNA here is from genome assembly GCA_026074375.1 of Tanacetum coccineum. Classification (NCBI taxonomy): domain Eukaryota; kingdom Viridiplantae; phylum Streptophyta; class Magnoliopsida; order Asterales; family Asteraceae; genus Tanacetum; species Tanacetum coccineum. The sequence goes on from BQNB010018576.1 coordinate 62,750, forward strand.
CGTATTGCCTAAGTTTCCCTATTGCCATGAAGTCCTCACTATCATGAACCGTTAATTACTTTGTGTAAGCACGAATGCTGTAGATAGATCTATTAGTGTTGGAAACCCTTGTCTGGGTATGTAACAACTGATTATCATGTCAAACAGACGCATTTCATTTGAGGTGGTACTTGGATGTGTTGGCAAAACATCGAACTTTGAGGCATGCATCTAATAGACTAGGATTTGCACGTAACGTAAAGGCTTCAGTGTCATGAGCTTAGTGTAATAGTAATATAATACCCTAAACTTATTTAAAATATATCAACAATAATTAAAATAAAATTTTCACTATTAGTATGACTACAACAAATTTAAACTAGTCAAGTTCCAAGTCTAGGTAATAATATATTGCATAAATATTATAAAAACAAAATAATATACGATACTGAAGTTCAGATAATAATCCCACGTTGATAATCCTCTCCATAATACTCGGTCCTCCATACTCCTTCAAGTCCCGTTTTATTCGACAAGTTAGTTTATAATACGCTCCTATATCACCAGCCACATTTACTCTCTTCATATTCTCATAACATCTCAACACCAAACCTAAACAAGTTAACCAAAATCCTCTGCAAATATACAACAAGGCTCGGAGGCTCGCATAACCAAATTAATTTTGGGTGGTGATCGTGCTTTGGGGTTGCGTTCGTGTCAAGGAGTTGAGTTTCATTTGCTTCGGTACGAATGCGGTTCGGGTCGTGGTTCATGTTTGGTTTTGGATTTCGTTTGAGTCTGTGGGGGGTTAAGGTTCTGGATCGCGATTGGTATCTTATCTGTTCGTGTGCGTCGTGATTCGGGGTTGTTTGTGTCACGTTGAATCTGAGTGTTCGTGTTTTGATTTCGGCTTCAATCTATCGTTGTACGGAGATAATCTGAAGCGGGAGTAAGTTGTGTTTTCGAGTTCGCGTTGATTTGCTTTTAAGGTAAATATATTCTATCCTTTCTCTTAAGGATGCTTATGACATTTGATCCGTATCTATTTGCACCTATGAAATCCCTATTTATGTTCCTCATTATATGATTCGATATTCGTTTGCTATCCTATTTGATAACTTCGTTGAACCCTTTTGAATTCGTTTGATATATGCTTCATTTGACACTGCCATGATATGAGTTTATCCGTATGTTTGATCATGACCTTCTTTGGATATATTATGTCTGTTTCGATATGTTATATGAGCCCTTTCATTTGTTCCGATGCCCGAACTATTAACTAGCCATGGAGGTATCATGGCCGCGTCATTATGGCATCAATAGCGTGACACTATCTGTGGCGGTGTGATCAGTCCTCGACGTCCCTATTTTTATATGTGCTCTTTATGCACTTAGCTATATATGATTTGATTTGATTTGTAGGGGGCGTATGGATGCATCTTAGGCTAATATGTGTAGGATTTGGATATGATTTAGTGCATAGCTTAATGTGGTGCCAACACCTCATTGCACATTTGTAGGGTACATTTGTAGCTGCAGCTCCCATGTTCAATTTGATATGATATGATATGTATTTGATTGTAGGGTCTAAGCATGTAACATGCTTTAGACATTTGTTTCGAGCTCAGTGGGTATTTCTTTATGTTTTGTTTGACTATTTGGTTCATTCAGTTCTTATGATATGTGAAATATCTGCTACCATCTTATGGTGGTTCTGTTTTGTTTACCTTGCATATTTGATCTATCTGTTTGTTTATATATCTGTTCACTGAGCTTTTAGCTCAGACGCATTTCTTTTCTCCGCGGCATGTAATAAGAGGGAAGTTGAGTTATGAGTGAAGAGTGCTTAGGAGCTCTTAATGGACTGAATGGATGATAGTTTTCCTCATTTCATTTAAATTGCTAATACTTTAGATTTTGCATTTTGCCTTCTGCTTAAACTCTGTATTGGATTTATTTTCGTTTGAAGGTCATTATGAAAAAGACCTATTAATCCCTTGTTTTGTTTAGGAAATTTGTTGAACCATTTTTATAAATAAAGTCTTTCGCTTGCATTTGTTTTGATGCCATAAGTGTGACATTTGACCCGTCTCGGGTGGGGTGTTACAATTATGGTATCAGAGCTCTAGGTTCGTCTTGTAGAAGTTAGGTTATGACCTGTAAGGATTGGGTAGACATTTAGGTTTTATTTCCAATCTAATTGCTCTCGTTCAAATTTCAATCTTAATCGCTAATTTGTCTTTGTTGGTTCATTTGTTAATCTTTTAGATGCCTCCTCGTTCAAGTAATCGTAGGAACCACGACGCAGACCCTGCTTTTACTGTTGTTGTAGAATAGGCAGTGGAAGCATTGTTGCCTACTCTTACTGCTCGGATAACCGACGAGATTCGTCAAAATGAGAATAATAGGAATAACAGAAATCAAAGAAATGCTAGACGTGGAAATCCTGGGGGTTCGGGTAAGGATGGGGATGTACAGCCTACTGATATCCATGTATGGTTAGAGAGGTTCCAGAAACAGAAACCTCAAACTTTCCGCTCAGCATCCGCTTAAGTTGAGGCAGAAAACTAGATAGCACATATCGAGAAGATCTTTGAGGTTTTGGGATGTGATGATCAATTCAAGGCAAGGTTGGCGACATATAAGTTGGAGGGTGATGCCCACAGTTGGTGGAGGGCATATAAGCAAGCTAAAGGAGGTGATGCATATGTGGCCACGTTGTCATGGAATGATTTTTGTGACATCTTCTTTTTATAGTATTTTCCATACTCTGAGAAAGAAAAGTGTGAACGAGAGTACGAATCAATTCGTCAATTACCTGAGGAAACTAGTACTGATTTTATGAAGAGATTTCTTAGATTAGAGGGTTTCTTGGGGGCTAAGGCGGGCACCCAGGAAGAACAGGATAAACACTTCAAATGAGGGCTGAATGACTTTGTACTTGACAGGATCTTGAACACCGAGTTTACTAATGTAGCACAGGTTGCTAATGCTGCAAGAAACATTGAGATATTTCGTGATAGGTCGAAGAATGAAGGAAACAACAAAAGGGACAAAGACGGCCATCGTATACGACCATCAGACACACCATCACATGGGTCTAGTCAGAGGGTTTATGATCGCAAGGACAGTGACAAGCGTGGGAATAGTAATAGATATGGGAACAACGATAGATATGGCAATAATGACAGACATAGAAATAGTAACAGACATGGTAACAACAGACAAAGGTCATGGCGTGATCGAGATCAGGAGGTTCGGGGCCAACAATATGGTCGTTCATATGGGTCGTCAAGTCAGCGGGAACCAAGCATCTATCCCCACTTGTAACCAATGTGGTAAACGTCATTCGGGTGACATATGTTATAAGGCCACATGTGCTTGCTTTATTTGTGGTCAAGTTGAGCATTTGACTAAAGATTGTAAGAAAGGTAGTACAAGCAGCAGGGGAAATAGGAACAACAAGCCACATGCTACTAGCGGTGGAGTCTTTGCATTGACTACTGATCATGCAGCTAATGCCCCAGGTACCGTTTCAGGAACTCTTTATATGTATGATCGTGATGTGTTTGTTTTATTCGATACCGGTGCGACGCATTCTGTAGTTTCTCTTGCATTTTCTAAACATATTAAAGTCCCCTCTACATTATTAGATTATGCATTATCTATTTCTACGCCTATGAAAATTAATGTGGTTATTGGTCACGAGTATAGAGATTGTCCGTTACGTTTTGATGATAAGATTCGTTTTGCTAATTTGCTTCCTTTAAAAATGAGTGATTTCAATATTATTCATGGTATGGATTGGTTGACTGAGCATCGTGCTACTATCGACTGTCATACAAAACGTGTTATCTTCGGCGATTTGAACAATCCTGAATTCATTTACCATGGTTCCCGACCTGGTAAGCCCATTAAAATAATCTCTGCCCTTAAAGCTCGAACGATAATTTCTCATGGTTGTGAAGGTTTCTTAGCATCATTTAAAGACACTTCGTTGGCTGGACCTCGCCTCGAGAGTCATCCAGTAGTTTGATTTTTTCCTGATGTATTTCTTGATGAATTGCCAGGATTACCACCTGAGCGTGAAGTTGAATTCACTATTGAGTTGATTCCTGGTGCTCAACACATTTCTAAAGCTCCATATAAAATGGCACCAGTTGAATTGAAAGAACTAAAAGATCAACTTCAAAAACTTCTAGAATGTGGTTTTATTCGACAAAGTGTTTCTCCGTGGGGCGCGCCAGCTTTATTTGTGAAGAAGGATGGTAGCATGAGGTTGTGTATTGATTATAGAGAGCTGAATCATATTACAGTTAGAAACAGATATCCACTACCGCGAATCGACAATTTATTTGATCAGCTTGAGGGTGCCAGGTTTTTCTTAAAGATTGATTTGAGGTCAGGTTATCATTAGCTACGTGTAAAAGATCAAGACGTGTTGGAAACACGAAAAGTGTTGGTCACTTCCAAGTTGTAATAGTCTTAGCTCATAGTTTATGTCTTAATTAGATTAGTAATCTAGTCTGGCCCAAGACCCATGGGAAGCCCATTAGAACCTATGGGCCGGCCATTATAGGTACTATATAAGCCCCTCTCCTAGCCTTGGAGAGGGTTGGTTGTTCCATTTTTCCATATTCCATTTTATACAAGTCATCCATTTTCCATCCATTCTATCTCTAACATCACAACCCACATCTCACTCTTGTTCTTGGTTTGATCATAAGATTACAAGTATTCTACAATTGGTATCAAGAGCCATGAGTGGTGTGTTTAGTTTTTGTGTTTGATTTGTGTTCAAAAACCTTTACAAAGAGCAAAATAGTAATTCAAATTTTTTGGCTTAAAAACCTTAAAGTCTTCATTTTTATTGTTCCTATAGGGTTAGTAACACTAGTTGTACAAGAATTTTTTGCTAAAAACCATTAAAAATCGTGTCTTTTTGAGTTTTGAAAATTTGTGTTTCGTAGTTGTTGGAACCGAACGAGGAGAACCGAACGAGATTTCTAGTGTTGGAACCGAACGAGTAGAACCGAACAAGATTTCTAGTGTTGGAACCGAACGAGGAGAACCGAACGAGATTTCTAGTGTTGGAACAGAACGAGGAGAACCGAACTAGATTATTGTAGTTCGAACCGAACGAGCCGTTTACTTTGGGAACCAAACTAGCTAATCTTATTCGGGAACCGAACGAGCTAAATACATTGACAACCGAACTAGCTAGGACCGAACCATTGACAACCGAACTAGCTAGGACCGAACTAGATAGGACCGAACCAGTTTTTTTTAACCGAACTAGTGAAACCAAATTATCTAAATTATACGGTTCTTTCTTTGACTTGTAAAATCCCGTGAAACAAAC